>VVHJ01032781.1:0-13423 GCA_015107715.1 Tylochromis polylepis | reverse complement strand
CAAAAACCGAGCAGTAAAACCTCCGTGTACTCTGCCCGAGCAGCACCTTATGTGGCCACAGCGGCTCCGTGTTTTTCTCTCGTTCCTTTGTGTTTCGCTTCATACAAATTTATGTGACTGCAGCTTTTAGCAGGCAGTAACAGGTATGTACAGTCATGGCCAGAAGTTTCCATCCACTCATCGTGGGCCTGAATGTCGGGGTGTGACCTGTCCTGTTCCCAGGGTGGAGCGATGGTGCAGCACACATCTTTAATGACTTCACCCACTTCAGTCTTTTACTGAGTGGTGCTGAAGGCTCTGCGGGGACTCTGATGTGTCACCACTTTGTCTGGAAGAAGACCACACCGTCACGTGACGAGGTCAGCATCAGTCAGAGCCGTGAAACATCACTCGTATGTTTCCTTTCGCCTCCTTTTGCCCGATGTTGTATGTAATGCAACAACGGCTTTAACAAGCATTTTACCTCCGTGCTCATCTATATGTCAGCAATCAAAGCGAGCGGATGTAGCACGGCGCAGGGTGCAGCGCCCGAGCCTGCAGCCTGTCCAGATGCATACTCAGCTGAAACCTGGTTTAGGTTTTCAGTTTGCAGCAGCATCCTGTGACACGAGTAAAGAGAGAGACCTGTGATGTCCAGAAACAGGACACCTGCTCCTTCATTACACGAGCAGAGTGAAAGTGGAGACGGCGTCCAGACTTGATTTAAACCCACATCCTCTGTTATCACATCAGAGCGCTGACGGCATCGTTTGCTCAGCAGCTCGACGGCTAACGGTGCCCTTTGGTTTGAAGCGTGCTGCTCGTAGCGTCTGCTGTCCATGCTCGCTGAGAGTCAGACTTTCATTAGAGTCTGCTAAACTCTGAGTCCATCACACACCGCCGATCTCTCCCGAGCTTTCACGCTGCGAGGCTTTGATACGAGAAACTTCCCTCAGTTATTTAAAGCTTAATGTGCGCAGATGTGTGTGCTCGTGCACGTTTCACACGTTTATCACTGTTTTTATATTTGAGCGCGTTCACGCTTTACAAACACAGCCACAAAGTAGGAAGGTCTGACAGTCGGAGAGAAGTTCTTTACGCATTCTTCCACTCCTCCTGCTCCTCATACTACTACTGCCTCTACTGCTCCTCCTCCTCATACTGCTCCTCCTAATAATAATTTTAATTACTATTTTGTTTTTCTAGGAAAAGCTGAATTGAAGTCAGTCTTGATAAACACGATCTTGTCTTTCAGTACAAACTGCTTCCGTCGCTGACTTTGTCCCACGTGCTGGAAAATCTGGATTTTTGTCTCCTGCCCGTCTGACAGATCCACTGCTCTGTCTCCTCCACCTGTTCTCTTCTTTATCTTGCATCTGCTTTGATGTCCAATTTTTCATTCTTCGTGTTATTTCAGCCCCAGCGTCGCTCTGATTTGGAAAGTCATGCCATATTTTAAGTTTCTTCGGTCTGAACTTCTTCTCTCCTGGAGGATAAAGATTTCTTGACGATCTTACCTCATCGTCACTGCTCTGTCCCCTCCACCTGCACGTAAACCTGTTTCCTCGTGTAGGGAAATGCAGGTGTGGCGGTGTGGTGATTGCAGACGGCGAGCACGAGCCCGCTCGCTTGCAATCAGTCGGGTGGGCACGTGTCCTGGATCTGACAGTGCTTTTGCATGCAGTGTAGCAACGTTTTAGTGGACGAGGCTCGTTCTCTTTAAATAAAACACAAAAAAATGAAATGTAGGCGCAGACGTGTGACGACACGCACATCTGGACAGAGCACCTCAGGTGCTTCCTGCTGTTGCACCTGCAGCACGTGACATCCTGCAATGTTTTCATACTTGCTTCTTCTTCTCTCGTTCATTTTAATGTTTGCCTTCAAAGCGGTCGGCTCCTCTTATCGCTGTCGTGATTGTTCATTTTATTTTAGAAGACTGATTTGAACTTGCACAGGAAACTTTATAAAGTCTGGCTTTTGTGGGTGTTTTGAGTGAACATGTGTGAGAGGCACACTGTGTTTCCTGACCGGACATAAAAGATTGTCCGATTTGGTGTTATTTTATGATTTATTAATGTCTGAATGTATTTTCATCCCCTCTTTGTCTGAAAGCACTTCGTGCTCACAGTGTGCCAGTTTTTCAAAGTGACAAATTTGAAAGGCAAATAACGTCTCCTGCGTTGGGCAAAGAACGAGCTGTTTTGACCTCCAGTGGATTCAGATTGTTCAGCTTGATTTAATATTGGCTGAAGTGCTGCATAGTAACGAGGGCAGCTGTCCTTCTGCAGGACCATCTCGTCAGAACCTTCTGGAGTGTCCTTCAGAGAGAACCTGAGTTCCTGTGGTCTCAAAGCATCTGCAGATCTCAGATCAGCCACGTCGAACCATAGTTAATAATATTTATGTGAGCGGCTCGGCAGGTGATTCCTTTGTTTCTCCTTCTGGTGATTTCATTCATTACGTTATTTATCCTGTGGACAAAACGCCACAGAGTAAAGAATCTGCTGCTTCCGTAAGAAATAAAATCACAGGAGACAAAATAATCCTGCAGAACTTCCACTGCTTGTAAAACATAAAACATCACATAAACCTGTAGATACATCCAAATATGCACATGCAGATATGAAGGGATTAACATTAAGGAAAAAAGTCACTCAAGCCCTCCAGTGAGATCAGACTAGAGGTAAGGATGCCCAATGATCCACCATCGTGTGTGTCTGTGTAGGAAGAAACCTGCCTGCCTTCATCGTGGTTTACTAATAATCAAACACGAAAGCTTGAAATGAACACGGCAGGCTCTGATCCACCACAGCGGCACAGGTTTGTCGCTCGCCGGCGTCTCTTTGGTATTTTGGTGACTGTCGGCTCAGCTGTGGCCGAGCGGGCGTGGAGCTGCAGGGGCGTCCGGAGGAATCTGGCTCGCAGAGAAGCTCCGCCATCCTGCTCCAACCAGAGTGAGAGGCGGGTGAAAGGTGCAGGTGGGCTGCAGATCATTTCTGTCTCCAGTCCAGAGAACGCCGATCCTGTTCCTCAGCAGCTTAAAGCTGGTTCCACACAGACCGTAGCGTTCTTTTAAGATGATAGCATGATATTGGTTTATGTAGAGTATGTGCTCAAAAGGACAAAAAATGATCTGCACTAATGCAGCACGAGAGAACTTCACAAATAAATACATGAAATATGTTTTTATTCTTGGGACATCTCTAATTGACAGTTACAGTACTGTTACAGTACTGTTACAGTACTGTAACTGTACTGTAACTGTACTGCATTATCCCCAGGCTGTGTGGCTTTGGGTAAAACCAGTGTTTGAACAGAGGTTATCAAAGTTTTCAAAGAGACGTTGAGATGTTGCAGCCAGTCAAACAAGTAAATCTGTATAGCTTTATTTAGTGTCGCAGAAGGTCCCGTTTAACAAGATAACCTGCAATAAACACACACAGAAAAAATCATGTAACTAAGCAACAGAGAGGACACGAGCATGTCAGAACACACCAACAAAACAAAGTGCTGAATTGGTGTAAAGAAAAAAGCTGAAGACGTGCAGCTGATTTGAAGGGCTGCAGGAGAAAGCCTCTGTCTCTAAAAGAACCTGGCAGCACGGCGGTGCAGGGATGATGATCTGAGTGCACCATGTAGCCGTCTGCCCCACAGCTAAAGCTCGGACCAACCCGGGTCATCGGCAGGACAAAGATCCAAGCTCAGCAGCGCATCTCCAACAGAACGGCTGAAACAGGAAAGAACGGAGCTGCTGCAGCGGACCTCAGTCCGACTGAGAGCTGTGCACGAATGAATGCTGCAAACCCCAAAGAGCTGAAGCTACGCTGTGAAGAAGCGTAGAACTCCTGCACAGCGATGAGAGAGACTGATGACATCACACAGGAACCATCGCTGTGCGTTACTGCTGCTGTAGGAGGAGCTACAGACTCAGTTTCACAGGACTGTATTTCAGTAGTTCGGCAGTGAGGACGTTTGTGTCCTCTCTGTCCACCTGGGCCACAAAGAATCTTTTCAAATCTACAGTCAGTCTGATGTTGGTGAATAAACCACTCGCCACATAATCCAGCTCAGTGCAATAACAAGACAAATATTTGGCCTCAACATGAGAACAGACGGGTAAGCGTCAGCTCCCTCGAGTCCGTCACACTTTGGAGTGTGGCGTAGCAGCAGGGACGTGTGCTCTCTGTAGGTGGTGTAGCAGCTTTCATTGATTACTGTGGCAAAGCTTAGGCGGCGCACGCTGCAGGTCTCTAGTGATGACGCATCAGGTCTCCAGGACGTCTTGTTTGCAGCTCTCCAAATTTCAGCTACTCTCCCAGATCAGGACTCCGAGCGTCAGCATTTACACAAGACTTGAACCCATGTTCACTGGAACATCATCGTTTCTGTATTTTATGACATAAATGCTCCAAGAAATGTCACCAGACTGAGTTTAACATTTGGGGAATTCCAGCCATAATTGCCAAAGTTTGGACGACATCACAAATGCAAATCCTCACAGTGCAAACGTGATTTTCTCTTTCTCCTTAGTGAGGTGACAGCTTTAGCACCATGTCAGCTGTGTATGAAGCTAAAAGCTGCCAGTAATTAGCACGTTACCCTGCTCCTCATTAAAACAGCCACGTGTGAATGTCACGGTTGATCTTGGCTTGGTTTACGCTGCGCTCAGCGCTGCAATGAGGATCACATCATTTCTGCTAAAGCAGGACAATTCACTTTTCCCACAGTGTGAACAGTAAGGAGAAAATGAGCGGTGCTTCCTGCAGTCACAGTCGTCTGAAGAACTCAGATAAGTGACGAAGCTGCTGCTCAGGCTCCAGAGGACATCGCTGGAGAGTTAAGTGGCTGTGCACGAGTAAAATGGTGGAAGGAGCAGTTTCACATTCGTTTGACCCTGATTCTTTTGCCTGAGGTGAAGTCTGAAGGCCTTTCTGGACTGAGCCTATGAAATGACACAGAATGACGGATTAACGTGGGTCAGTCACACTGAGGTGAGAGGTGGACAGAGTCTGCAGCTGCCGCTCCAGTCCTGCTTCTCCTCCATCACCTCTATTTGTTCATTCTCCTCTGGAGAACGTCCTGTGACTGCTGCTTTCTTTTTCTTTACTCTGTCTGCTTGTCTTTCTATTTATGTCTCTCCTTTATTAATCTTCGCAGTGACTCTGACAGTTTCTCTGGGCTCAGTGAATGCTGTGTGGGAATCCCTTTGGCAATATGTGCGCTCAATATTATGCTTTTGTCAGACCTTAAATAGCTTCAGCAGACATTAATCCCCAGGCAGGAGACTCCTCTTCAACACACAGCAACCTCCCTACAGTACAAACAGATCAGCAGGAATTTGTTTCAGTAGCAGTGGATTTGAGTCTGTTCTACTTCAGAGGCTTCCTCTGGAATCAGTCCAGCCGGCAAACACAATTTAATGCATATTTTTATGCTTCAGGTCTGTTTTCCTTTGTTAATGCATACATGCATGCATAAAGTTCAGAATCAGAATCAGAGAGACGTTATTAATCTCAGAGGAAAATTGAGAAAGTTTTCGATTGCATCGAGGACGATGACTTAACTTACTCAGACTCCTCCTGTAACAAGAGAGTGCGTCCTGGACGCCGCACGCTGACCACACTTGTAGTTTTCCTGCTGATGATGAGAGCTCCGCCTCCTAAGACCCGGAGCGAAAACAGCAGCGTTGAGTTTGTTTGTTCAGACGGCCTGCTGATACTCTCTGAGTCTGCTGGGGGGGGGGGCTGATGTGCAAAGCCATCTGTGTGAATATAGTTATGTGGTGTGTTTCCTGATGTGAGCCCCCCTCTGTGAATTATATTGTCTGACTTGTAGGTTTGCGTTCCTCACCATGAAGTCGATGTTTCTGTGAATTAGATTCCAGGAGTTACTTATGCGGGAGAGGTCATGTTTTTCTGTATATTTTGGAGAGGAATGTTTTGAAGGAACGATGTTGATTAGTTCTGAGATATTTGCATTTTTGGAATTTACTTGGATGGATGATTTGAGTTGTAGATAGTCCAGAAAAGAAAGAGTAAATTACTCTATGAATTATCTCCTTTTCAGGATGTTATTATGAACAATATGTTGCAGATGTGTGAAGCCTTTTTTTAGTCCATGTGTGGTTTCTTTGTAATTGCCAGATGAGAGTAAATTTGAAAGGTGCAAAGAGGGGCGTTCTCATGGGTTAGCATCCATAGAGTCCGTCTGAGTGTGTATTGAAGCTGACTGGTTAGAGCCTAACCAGCTGAGCCTGAGGTAGAGATGGACTGATTGTGATATTTGATGGCTGAGCATGTGATGTGTATGATGAAACAAATTCAGGGAATTTAAAGTTCCATGAAGTGATGAAGGAGGTTCTGTAGAAACAATAATATATCATCTGCATATAGGCTGATCTAATTTTATGCATTTAATGTACAATTTTATTTGACTACTGTTTAAATCTACTCACATTTGTCCACCTCACCTTAAGTTGAAGGGTTCCCATTCTGACATAATGGGGTGCAGTGCAGCTTCCAAATGGAAGCGTAAAATTCTGTTAGGTAACTCTAAAGACTCATGTGGCAGAACACACAGAGGCTCGGGAGTTGCAGTGAATGGTGTTTATTTACAATGACGGGGAGAACACGAAAACACAGATCCGGGGCGTGCAGGACAAACTGGCGGCGTACTCGATTTCAGTACAGGGTTAAGGAGTGTTCCTGAAAACCGAGAGCGAAAATATATGCAGGAAAAGGAGAGTTGGAGAGCTTACTTGGCACAGACTGTAATACAGGCTCAGGAGGAGGTTTCTTGTAAACAGAGGTAGAGGCGAGTAACATGGAGGCAAGGTGCGGTGCAGGTGAGCGAGACAGACCTCCTTACAGACCGGGGAAGACAACCTCCAGAGGCGCAGGCAGGCGGACGGGCGGCGAGACAGGCTGGTGGAAGGGGAAACAGGCAAGGAGACGAATCCTAAATACTTAGCGGGTCGTGGGCTCTAATCTCGGGAGTTTACAAAACACTTTACCTCTTGTGGAAGCGACAATACTCCGACACCAGACGTCAGCCGTGCAGCTCCTTAAAAACGCTCCCTCAGACGACGCCTGATGTGCCGCCGGTGTTCCGGGGATCCCACCAATTACCGCCCCGCCTACCTGTGCCGAAAAAGGAAAACAAACACAAAAAGCACCACACATACACATCCCAGCTCCAAATAAATTTAAATTAGCTGTGGAGGGTTTTTCCTTATGGGTGGCTCTCTGCAAGTTTCTCATCTCTCTCATATGTTGGGTTTTGAGTGTGACCCACAATATTCTTAGTATTGTGCCTGGATGCATTTAAACAATGAATGAGCACCACAGCTAACATGAAACACAAGTCAGCTGGGAAATTTCAAGAGCTACGCTTTCACTTCATAAACTCATAAAACTGTCAAAAATAATAAAGGGTGGGAATCCTTCCAATCAGGACAGTTTTCATCACTGTTATAACAGATCAGTACACCCATAACTGCATTAATGTCAGGTACTTTCCTATAGATAGAAACAAAGAAACTTCCACCTTAATCGGCCTCGATGAAGACGGAAACGTCTCCCTTCACAGGTGCTGACATTCAAAACAACTAAAGACCTGAAAGTGTGTGTGTGTGTGTGTGTGTGTGTGTGTGTGTGTGTGTGGGTGGTGTATATTAATTAAAAATTTCAACCCTTCTCTGCATGTTAAGTGAGAAGGGAATTGAGAGTTTATTTTTCATTAGAAATAAAAATTTTCATGAATAAGTCATTTTAAGTGACATGTTTTGTTTTGACAGTGGTACAGTTACACAGTTGTGGATAATTGTTGGGCGTGCAGCATAAACTGACCGTGTTTTGTATTAACAAGATTCCCTACACGCCCTAGCTGTGACTGCCAATTACACTTCAGAAAGAGCTTTTTTATGAAAAGTAAACAGTGAAACCAATTCTTGCCCAAGCTGAGAATCAGAGTATTTTTTTAGTTGTCAGAGGTAGTAAATAACTACGAGCGCTGCAAACCAGATGTTTACTCTGCATCAGTGCAGGAGAGCCAAGAGTAATTAAAAGCTAGCACCGTATTGTTTTAGTAGCTCATACAGTAAAAAGTCAGTCTTTTCCTGATTTTCTGTTTCACCTTCATGTCGGGACACCTGCTCAACCGACACTTGGATACGTTTCCACACCTCGTGTGACTAAAAGTCTTCTGTGGGTGACTTTAATCACCAGGCTGGTCTGTGGGCATCTCTCTGCTGGTGCTCTGTGGACCAAACAAATGCAGGCTCACGTGCACTTGGTCAAAACGTGTTGCTTGGCAACCCAGCCCGGTGTTTGACTGCCACTGTCACCAGCTTGAATTTTGCCAGGAGCCTTCAGGAGATGGATGCAGTTTATTACTACCAGTGTTATCGTCACTCTGTCAGAATGTAAATAAGATGCTTCAAGAATTCTGCTGCACCTATCGTCACGTGGCGTGCTGAAAAATCAACACACAGCTTAACATACTGAGTCTGCTGTGTTCCTGTTAGCGGTATTTCTCTGAGCGATGAGAACTCAGCTGTTGGCTGATCACCATTAGAAGGGAATTCTTTTCGATCATGCATTATTTTATATTTCTATATTTGTGAGAACCTACACAAACCTCTCAGGCGCTAAAATAAAACCTCTGGATATTTTGGGGTTTTCCCCTTTTATGCCAAAAATCCTGATTTAACCTTACTGTTACACCACGCCTCCGAGGTAAACACTTTATACAGTTTCCAAGATAGCTGGCAGGTCGGTCATTCTGAGCAGCTTGGAGAACTTATTTATTATTTATTGTTATTTTCTTGTGGAAAGTACATTAAAAATGAGCAGACGTGAGCGTGCCAAGCACCGCAGCACCTCTGACGAGTCGGTGCCGACAGCGATCACGTTCCCAGCCTGGACGGCTTCGCCTCTAACAATGGAGCTCACCTCCGTCTGCAGTTTGTTTTGTTTTCTCCACCCATGGTCCCATTTCAAAAACCAGGTTTTATGACTCCAAAGCTGTTGACAGCCCACATCTTAAAGTCCACAATCCTCTTGGTGATGTCACACCCTAAGCTGAAATGGTGAGCAGGGTTAACACTGAACCTGTTAAACATCAGCATGATGATGTGGGCGTAATCATCGTGCACGGTCACATTACCATAAAGCCCTGCTTTGTCCCAGAGTCTCCTCACGGCGTCTGTTCTTGCTTTCAGTTTGGTGGAATAAGGAGATCCATGCTCTGCTCTCTGAGGAGGCGTTTGTTCACGGCCAGCTAAAGGTTCCAACTTCCTGTTCGACGTCATTACAGCTCTCGGGCATACCTGTCACTGCGTCCTCGCCTCTTCACCCGGTCTGTGGGCGGAGGCGATCACGTGTGGTAACACCAGCTTAGACTTGGTCCCAGGTGCAACACATTTCCAGATCCCCCCACCCCAACAGGAAGAGGCCAATGATGAATGACTGATAATTGGAGGGAAATGGCCTCCCACACGAGCTGATGTAAAGTAATCGGATGAAGCTGAGCTCATGTTTGATTGCCTGAAGCCCGTTTCCTCGGCTTTAGGGTGCGTGCATGTGGGAAGCTGCCAGAATCACGCCTCGCGCCTTTGGAAAATCATTATGAAGACAATTAGCCTGAAATGACTCGCAGCGCTTCTTATTCCACATTAGCACTAACGGCTGACTGATGCCTCACGCCGCTCTGTCACTAATTTGAGTCTGAATCACACGACGTTTGAATTAGTCAGTGACTCTTATTATGGGGGAGAGCTGCTGCTTTCACTTCTGGCTGAATTCAGGACTGTGACTCAGTCGTTTTCATCCTCACCCACTCCGAAACAGTCTCCGTGTTCTTACTTATTTAAATGTGCATTTTGTAACACGTGACCTTCAGTGACCTACATTTAGCAGGTTTATCTTACTTGCAGCTGACACAAACAGCTGAAAGGAGGAAGTTATTTAGAGCTCCATCTGGTTTATTTCACGGTGCGGCTGACAGTGAAATAAACTCACTGAGCTTTCTTTGTATTTCATTAAATAGAAATGATAATATTAACATTTGTGCTGAATGAAAACAGAGTTCTGGGGAGATGCTTTTCAGTTTTAAGACGTTTCATGAAGTAAATGCAAACCTGAAGGCACTTTTCGTGTTAAATCAAACTAAAACCATGCAGGCTCCAAAGATTTGCTCTTTGATCATAAAGAGATCGTAGAAGTGAGCCACTCATTGATTATTAATAGATTATTAGTGGGAATGGATCAGCGTTAGCTTTCTATCCACGTCAGACAGCTGATTTATTTGAAGTGGAAATCCTTCCTGTTTCACTGCAGTCTGTGTTACATCGCGGTTTCTTTTACAGCAGAAGTGACTCGATTACGCGAACGCCTCCCTCAGGTGAAGTTTTCCACCCATGTCCATCTTTTTATTTTGTAGGTTCCCACAGCGACTGAGGCTGGTTCGCTGCCCAGAGAGAACTCCTCATAGATAAATAAGTTCCTCTTCTTGTCGTGGCCCTGGCTCTTTTGCCCAGTGTTTTATATTTGTGGCCTTCTGTTTAAATGTCTGGAGTTTGTTTCTTAGTTTGCTTATGGTTTCAGTTTTCACCTTTGTGTATTGCCTCGGTGTTTCCTACCACGCTTAGGTTTGTTCTGTCTGCACTTCCCTGTTAGTTATCGCTCCTCACTTCCTCTTTTATTTTGTCTCTTGTATACTGTCTTTGGTTTTATTTCCTCATTGTGTCGATTGTCCACATCGGTGTTAACGTGCCCCGGCTGTTCCACATTCTCCCAGTCCGCCTTTGTGTATTTCTCTTCTCCCCACTTCTCCCCTTGCTCTTTGTCATGTCTGCTATTATTTCCCTGCAGTTTTTATCTCCAGCGTGTCTTCTGTGTGTGTCTGTGGACTAAATAAAGCTTTTGGGTCCACATTCCTCCACACCTGACACTGGTCTGGTTACCCAATCAAACCTTCACTTTGGAGCCAGTATTACTTAGCAAAATAAAGAGGTGTAGCCAGTGGCACCAGAGCTGCTAAATTCATCACACCCAGAAAGTTCAGGAGAAAATGGACCTTGTTACTGATCCCATTAATCTGGACTGCTGCTCAGCTGTGTCCGTTTTATTTATCCGGCCCAGATGGACTTTAGGCCACCGGGGAAAGCAGAGGCTCGTTGAAAAGGACTCAGTGGTGATGATGTCCAAACACAATCACACAGAGTGGACGTCCCAGGCCTCCTGACTGTTTCTGTCTTGAGGCAGATTTCACACAGGCCCTTTTCTATTCTGATGTCAGGCTGGTTCGTGGACACTTATTGTCCTTCTCTGCCTCCTCCATTGGTCACACATCATTACCTATCCCATTCTGGCAGACCGGGTCATCACATTATGTTCAGGCAATCATCCTGTGAGTTCAGATGAGTTTTATGGCTGTGAAATGTGCTCAGCTATTCTTGGCCCTTGTATTATATTATTACACTGAAAATATCCTCTATTATTTCCAGCAAACTGGATTTTTCGAAGGTACTTCTAATTTATAACCCATTTATGAAACTCACATCTGTGATTTCACAAGGCTTAAGTGAAGTTTTACATCAACTATATTCAGTAATTATTAAATCTGTCATATTAGTGTTGATTGATCGTTCAGTTAAAAACAGACCTGCACTTTTCTCCTAATTCAGCTTTTTTCTCTGCGTTGTTTAAAGCTTTGGCAGCTCAGCCGGTCAGTGGGGCAGCGCTGCTGTGAGCAGTAACAGATGATGAGTCATCCTAAAAACAGGTGGATGAGGCCGAGGCACGCTTCGTTTAGTCGTGTATGATGCATCAGGATCGTCATAGATGAAATCAAAGGTCTCAGTGTCGTGGTTAATGTAACGGCAGCGCGTGTGTTGCGGCATGTCACAGGACTGTAATCAATGATGGCGGCCAAATTATCCGGCCATCGTTAAAAAAATGAAATATTTGCTGTGAGAGGACTTTCCTCGCATTCAGACAAAATCTGCTCAGCTCGTTCTCCGTCTGAAGCAAGCTCCTCCCACTTTAAACCAACCTTCTTCTGATTGGCTGCCCCTCATGACTTCATACAGGTCCAAAAGTAGAAAAAAAGAGCCTTTGGGCTCGCTGGGATTACGTTATTTAAAACGTTAACCATCTTTGAACAGAAGCATTTATATGACAGGGTTTGGAGCTACTGTAGCTCAGCAGGTCATCTACTAATTGGAAGGTGGGTGGTTCCATGCCTGGCCGCTCCAGTCTGCATGCCAAAGTACCTCTAACCAAAGACCTGTGAACACACTTTCTTCTGTGCATGAGTGTATTTTTGTCCTGCCAGTGATTTCCTGAATGTTATTTTTAATCCCAGCTTGACAGCTTTGACTGTTCAGAGTCGCCGGTGGACAAAACAGCAGACGTACCTGAAACATGGGCAGCTAGTCAGAGGTCTGCCGTCAGAATCGCAGCAACAGGCCAAACTATTGTTACTATGGTTACGAGCAGGCTCATTTGCAGGAGGTTTGGGTTTCTAACAGAGAATAAACTGAGTCTCCAGGTGGTCCAGCAGATGTACTGTAGGAGCCAATCGGCTTAAAGTAGTTTCAAAGCTGGATAGTGTACGTCTGCGTGGAGGCGACGGAGCCACAGCCAGACTGTGGGTTTGGACAATCAGCACATTTTGATCTCAGAGGCAGTTTGTTGCTTTGTGTGCCTAAAATTGATCAAACTTTATTGAACTTGAGCATGAGTCACCGCCTTAAACTGAAACCAATTTCTGTGCAAGTTCTCAATCTTTCCAAACAGTTTTCATGGCTGTCTGGTTTCAGAACATGAATTATAAAGTCAAGCGCTGGTCTCCGTGCTGATGTTTCTGCAAAGAGAGCTCCTGTCAGTCATCTGTCAGTCCAATCGCTGAACCTGACGTGTAAGCACTGACACCGCATCGCATACGAGCCGAGGAAAGAGAGCGTGGGCAGCACTGCAACGCAGCTGGCTGAAGGTCCACTCGATGCCGAAAAGAATGGCACTAGTGGACGGCACGTAGTCGTGGCGCGACGTGTTCAGGATACATGATGAGACCGGCTGTTGTTGCTGTCTGACGAACAGTTTGGATTTCAAAGTGTCTGGAAGGCGAATTCAAAATAACCTTTAATTTGCCGTCCTGCTCCCTTTTAAATGAACTGGAAATTTGGTCTGGCTTTGAAAACAATGTTGAAATGGACGGCTGCCATTGTGCTGATTAAAAGTGTGGTGGTGTGAATAGATGTGTGAACACACACGAGGAGCATTTTTAAGGAAGGGTGTTTCTGCACGATCGAGACAAAAGGCTAAAAAAGACAATGAAAAGGTTTAGATTACGAACAACGGTCGAGACAGATAAACCTGTGTGTGTGTGTGTGTGTGTGTGTGTGTGTGTGTGTGTGTGTGTGTGTGTGTGTGTGTGT
>VVHJ01032780.1:0-11912 GCA_015107715.1 Tylochromis polylepis | reverse complement strand
GGTTGGTGTTTTTTTTTTTTTTTTTTTTTTAGGCGTGCCACTTTTTTGTCCTCCTCGTTCAGTTTCTTTACATTTTTAAGGGAACAACTAATCTTGGAACAACTGTGTTTTCCAGGATTAGTTTTTGTATTTTGCAGCGCTTCCTCACTCTATCCCCAGCACTCTTTTCTGTCACACCAGTCCTCTGCATCCTCCTTCACTAAATCTATGAATGTTCCTTGTATGCTTGTACACTGTATACTGAATGACAATAAAGTCAGTCTGTCTCTGTCTCTTTTCCTCCCACCTAGCAGCTCCGTACTTCCTATCCTTTGTCCAGCATATCTACTGTCCCTCCTCTGCGTACGTCCAGACCCTCGCATATATTCGTTCTAATCTTGTCTAATCCTAACTCCCAATGAAAATGCTACCTCCATCTTCACTTCCTGTCACTTTCATTAGTGCCACCATTTCCAAGCAGTGCACCTGGAATGTATTCACAGCGCTTCACTTGTTCTACACATTTTCATGATACAGCCTGATTCCAAAATGGATTAAAGTAAGATTTTCACCTCAGAATTCTACACACATTACCTCATTATGAAAAAGGGGAAAAACGTTTGCTTGAAATTCTTGCAAATTGATTACAAATAAAAAAACAAAAAAATATAATATGTACATAAGTATTCACAGATTTTGCTCAAAAGTTTCTGAAGCACCTTTGGCAGCAATTATAGTCACGTCTTTTTGAGTGTGATGCGACAAGCTTGGCACGCAGGTTTTTGGGCAATTTCTCCCATTCTTCTGTGCAAAATATCTCTCAAGTTCCATCAGCTCGGATGGGGAGCGTCGGTACACAGTCTGGGTTCTGGCTGGGCTATTCAAGGACTTTTGCACAGTGGTCCTGAAGACATGTCTTTGTTATCTTGGCTGTGTGCTTTGGGTCATTGTCCTGTTGGAAGATAAAGGCCAAAGTGTTCATCAAACCAGAGAATTTTGTGATGTGCAGTGCAGTCAGGTGTGTTCAGGCCTCTGCATAGAAGAAATCAAACAGCCATTCCACAAACTCGTGGCACAACATAAAGTGCCACCCCAACAGCAGAAGACTCAGCTGTACATCTGCATCTAAAGGACAAAGGTCATTTTTTTTCCGAGATGATCACATTTCAGACGACAAGCCAGGTGGTTTGAAAGACGGGTAAAGGAGGCCATCTGTGCCTACTGTGAATGACCACTACACACCTAAATTTAGTCTAGAGATCCCTCCCCAGAAGCACCAACCCCCACTCACACCACGCCCCAGGTGAGCTCAATAGGTTATGTGATGTGGTGGGTCGTGGTCTCACGGTGGTTTTACCTTTAACCCCCAGTGATGGGAATGACCCATGCCTTTTTTTTCCCACTTTGGCTTATATGATGATTCACATGATCAGTGGTGGGTCAATGACCCCCAAACTTGTTGCTGGGGACAACCCAAACTAGAGCATTCTCCACCATTTGTGTTTTTGGGGAAGTCTCCTGGATGAATGTGTGTGTGAATGGGTGGATGACTGAATGTGTAAAGCGCTTTGGGGTCCTTAGGGACTAAGTAAAGCGCTATACAAAATACAGGCCATTTACCATTTACCATGACACTTCAAATGTCTTCACAAACTAACAGTAGTCCAGTTGCCTCTCTAGAATCTAGGCTGCTAGTTTCACATTTCACACACGGGATTGCCATTTCATAAACATTCTGGTCAAAGGAATTTACAACAATGATATTATGATGATAGCCACAAAAGCTCTGTCATACTGACTGAGTCCGTTTGTTCCATTATTTCTACATTTCAGTTGCTTAGGTTGTATTTAATTTACATTTATCCTAAAGTAGCAAAGTTGTAACACTGCAAATGCCAGTAAAACATTATTTTACTGGTGAAAACAATGTCAGGATGCATCAGTGACACAGTGAAACCAGTGGGCGGTGCTGTCAGACAGTTTCCATGCCACTGCACAACCATGACAGTTATACAACACTCCACATAGCTGCTCCCTGTAGAGTGCGCAGAGGTTAAGGCATCCAAGATAAGCATGGCTGTGATGGTGAAAACTCGAAAAGCAGATACAAAGCAAGTTGGAAAAAACAGAGGTGGTTTTTGGAGCATGGTGTTATATATTAAGCAAACTGTCGGGCATGCTTTTAGAACATGTGCTCGTTCATTATCACTCAGGGCAAATGGAGTGATATCCTAAGGGAACTAGAGGATGAAGAGGTGAGATGCATGAGTCTGAACACGCACACATGCTCCCTGTCTAGGGTTAAAGTGGGGCAGGGGGATCGTTGACGTCAGCAACCCACAGTCTCCAGCCCACAGCAACAGCGCTGCAGTTTATTTATTCCTCTGTTATTAACACTCTGTCACTTAAGGCATGGGAGCAGAATCACAGCAAACCCGCTCGCCTTCAGCTGAACAATCATTTCCTTTGTGTTTTTGCTATTTAGTTCCCTGCACATAATCACAGATGAGGCTTAGTATGAGAAAATGTAGAAAGCAAAGTGTTACAGCTGGTTGAATGATGAATTATGGCAGTCAACCTCGATGTTCCCAGCTCCCCAAACGGGTCGTGTGGCCGACAAGGACTAATTGACAGGAAGGTCATCAGAAAAATAGAATGATGGTGATGTGTGAATACAAGATTTCTTTGGTCACTGAGGAGGAGGTAATCGCCACAGCCTATCGTAACAAAGGAAGACACCTGTCAATCAAGTAAGCAGCCTCAAAGCATGAGCCTCATAAATCCTTTAAGCTGCAGTCAGTCAGTTATGTGAGAGTGGCATTAATTTGACGGAAAATTAAGATCTAGCACTGCAGTTGTCTTCAGTGTTGCACAGTGATTAGCCTGTTTAGTTTTGTAGGCTGACACTTTAATGTTTTGGTTCATGCCATAGACTAAATATAAAAGAAGGCTGTAGTATGTCCTTAAAAGTGAAGACATTGAGGAAAAACAGTGCCGTAAAGCTGCATTATTTCGAATGGCTAGCAGGGGCCATTCGAAATAATGCCCCTGCTGGCCATTAGAAGAAGTGAGACAAACTACCTTTTGTCTCCTCTTTTCTATGACCTGTGCAAACAATTTCCTGATGAATTCCTGGGCTCAGTCTTTGGCCTCGAGTCTTATTAAATACAACATGATGATTATGCTCCCCATTAGAGTTACTAGGCTATGAGTATGTATGTAAACGTGCAGCTTTACTGTGTTAAAGATTCCATAATGAACACCAGGTTTGACCAACAATGTAGTTTTCGTCGAGGTCCTGGAACCTTGGACTCCTGCACCATCTCTTTAAACGTTTGAGGATATTAAAGGGTATGTGTGAGTTTACAAGTATTTTGTGTACTTGGAGAAAGCGTTCGAGCACATCCCTTGGGGTATCCTGGAGTATGTGGTATCAGCCCCGTGTTGTGTGCTGTGCTGTCCGTGTATAACCAAGCAAGAGCTTGGTTCACATTGCCGGCAATAAGTTGCATTCGTTCATAGTGGGTGTGGGGTCTGCTGGGAATGTGCTTTGTCACAGATTCCATTCATAACTTTTATGGACAGAATTCATAGACACAGCCAAGGGTGGAGGGTGTTTGGTTCAGTGGCATCAGCATCACATCTCTGCTGGGAGGAAGCGGGTGGTGAGAAGGTCTGGAAATCTCTGCCTAGACTGCAGCTTCCGTGACCCAGACCTGAAGAAGCGGTTGAAAATAGAGGGATGGACAGATTAAAACATTTACAGGAGTGTACATGGGTATGTGAGAGTTTTATTAGAACTAGTAAAAGCTAAATAAATACATCCTTGCCATATGAGTGACTACCTCCAAATATTTTTCTTTTTTAAATTGAGGTATTTTAAAAGGGCATTTCATCAGCTGGAGCAGTCTTCTTTGATTCCCCGCCTACCTCACAGCTCATCCCTGTACAGTAAAGCTCAGTGCTACTTGGTGTTAGACTGAGGCTATTCACACAAATGATTGCTTGGAATGGCTTTTAGTTCCCAGTACATGAGGTCACCTTGTATCACATCCTTTAGAGTGGGACACTGACTCATCGTCTTTAACAGCTGCTGATGGCTGAACCTTTCTTTTGTTTTTAAGTTTATTTTTTTGGCATGTTTGCCTTCCATGGATAGTGGAGCAGTGAAGACAGACAGGGAAAAAAAACATGCGGCAAAGCCATGGGTTGGACTCGAACGCGGGTCACTGCATCCGGCCATGCTGGTACCCCGCTAAACCACTGTTAATCTGTTAGTTACACGCTGCTCCCCTTTCTTTTGAAAAAAATGTGTAAACAGTTGACTTGTGTCATTTGGCTGTTCTCCCTCTCCTTTCTTTCTTTTCTTTTTTGATACCCTGAGCTTGCTTTCTTGGGAAAAGACATGAGTCGTGGTGTGCATCAGCAGTCACCTTGATAGAATAAATTTAGCTGTGTTATACATGGGAGTCGCCACGTTGTGTCATTTCTAAGGGGTGAAGAGGGCATCAAACTTAGTCACACAACTGATTTATTCAGGTGATTCAATTATTAAAGTAATTAGAAATGGAAAAAAATGCAAACAAAAACAAACTTTGCCAGGCTTGCAAGAGCTGCTCCTGCCACTGTGGCTCTGGTTAGTCAGTAATACCCTCCCCCACACACACCCAGCCCCCATTTTTCAAGTAGCATTATTAATGTTGCGTCTATAATATCCTGTGAGTTGAACAGCTGGTCTTGTTTAGACGCAAGAATTTGTTTACTCTGCACATATGCACTGGGCATACTGTGCATATGTTGTGGGTGTTGCAGTGGAAACTGAGCTCTTGTGGCCCACACATGGTAGTAAATGTTGAATTCAAGGCACCCTCTCAGAAAAGTCAGGCAACTCCACAAAACCAACAAAAACACACAACAAATCTCTGGCATTGCCTTTGGACTTAATAGACAAATGTTAATTACTCTTAATGAGTACATAGGAAGTGGACTGCTGGCAATTCAGCCGGAGCTTTGTTGTTGTCTTTATTTTTTCTCTTTTTATAAAATAAAGTTTTAAGTTACTGCATAGAGTTGTAACAGTGCAAAAGTCTTGAGCCACCCCTCACTTCTTGAAATGTTACTTCCATGGAGATAGACTTAAAAAAAAAAAAGAAGTCTAATCTCAAGCAATAGTCCAGGATTTCTGAAGGTCTTTTCTGAAGTTTTTTCCTATGGACATTGGCTACTTTTTACTAATTATTTGTCCATTTCTTGTACCTGGCCATTTCCAGAGGAATGTTTTTTATTTGTTAAGCTACTCAACAGTGATCTATGCATTGTTTAAGAATAAAAAAGACACCTAACTCAAGTAATTAACCAGTCTTGTGTCTACACATAACAGGCACCTTAAAATTCTCATTTTTAAATAGCATCAGCTCTGTTATTAACAGCTTGATGCAAAATATAACCAAACAAACAAGCATAATTTGTTTACATTTGTTTAGTTGAATCTATGAAAAATGCCAAAGATCAGCACAGTTTGACAGGAATAAAATACTGTTTGTACACCAACAAAGTTAGTCCCACGCAAATTAGCTAACAACTTCTCATAGTGTATTTTAAAAATGCAGCTTGATTCAATTTAATTCAAATTTATTTATATGGTGCCAAACCACATCAACGGTTACCTAAAGGCATGCTAAAGTAGCATTTTAAAATGGCAAGATATGGATTCAGCAACGTCTACTACCAGTTCCTTAAGATTTGTCAGTGATGAGCTACTTTTACTAACCAGTAAGTTGTCATCTGTTCATGCATTAGTTTCAGTATAGTTATGACCTGGATGCTTTTGAGGGTTTTTTCTTCACAATAATAGGAATCTTTTTTTTATGTTATCACAATAAAAAGTGGCTTATTCAAGATGAAAGGATATTATTTTCAGACAGCAAAATAATAAACCATTTTTATCTTCCGCTTACCTGAAGTCAGCAGGCTAAACAGATGTTCTTCTCCAAAGCAATGCTTTCCATTTCCTCCTGAGAGGTGCTCCCAGGCCAGAGCCCACTATGAGAAATGTAATAATTTATTAATCCCAAAGGAATTGATGTGGTTACAGTTGCTCCTGTCACAGTACTGGGTCTGTGGACCCAGGGTTTGTGTCTGTGCAGTTTCTGGGATGCTTAGAACTTAAATTGCACTTTTGGAAATAATTTATTTTGATGCACATGTTGTTTTTTTGCAAATTGTGCACAGTAATATTTATTTTCATTTTTCCTGCAGTTTTAAAAATGAGTGTATCTCAAAAATGAAACTATGGAGAGAAATTTCCTGTGGTCGGAAACTATTTTGTGCAATCGTATTGATGCATGCTCAATCATCCAGGTAAGTAAATCCCAAAAAGTTGATTCTGTTCATCTGGACGTAGTGTTTTCAGTGGGAGAAACGTTTCGTCACTCATCCAAACAGCAGATAGCAGACAAACAGCAGAATCTGCTGTTTATAAAGTTGGAGAAACCTGCAGTCAGCTGAGACTGAAGAAGTCACTTGGATGAGTGACGAAACATTTCTCCCACTGAAAACGCCACGTCCAGATGAACAGAATCAACTTTTTGGGATTTTGTGGAATGTTTTTGCATTAACAGTTTTGAGGGATATAGCTCTGAAATTTCTGTAACTAGAAATATGTGTAAAAAAACAAAAAAACCAAACAAAACTATTTTCAATATTTTTGTAGTTTATTGCACTTTTTTGCAATTTATGTAGTTACTATGGGCTTAATGCATACATATTATTAAACTTTGGACTATAACGCTTGTATTGCTGTATAGCAACTTGAAATGTTCCAACAAAAAAAAATGGCACTACAGCATGTAAAAATATAAAGATAAGCTCTGGTGGACTTGGTTCTATGGTGGGCTTTAAAGGGTTAACCCTTTATTAAGTAGTGCATGTGGCCTGGGGGTTTATGTTTATGTTTACAGGTTGTTTGTTTCTTGTATCTTATTTTCATGAACATAATGTCTCTGAAACACTTTGTGAGAATTTCTTCACATTTCTTTTTTCAGACGTTTACTCTGATTCACTTAGTGTTCAACACCATAACATAACAAGCGGGGATTTTCACCAAATTTCACATTAGGTTGGCACTTTTGGTTTGACTGGACACTTATCTTTAGTGCCTAACTCAATAAAGCTGAAGCGACTGAACTCTTCTGTGAAGCTGTTGTGTTTAAAGAGAAGATGTTTTGAACTTGTAGCCTCTCTGGAGCGACATTTGAAATATTAGCTGCTCACATGGCAGCAACTTTGCATTCTGTCAGAATTGGCTGTTTTTGCCAAACATACCCGCGAAGGCCCACTGTGGGCGGGTATGGGTGAACTGTGGGACTGTGTGGGCAGGTCAAACCCACACTTATTTCATGGTGTCCCCACTGTGTGCCAACACAGAGTCCACAGCAGCTTTTTTCCTTTGGGGCCACAGACGGGCTAGCCTACACTGGCCCCACATAGCAGTTTGCCCTTTTGGGTTCCCAAATGGGAATTCCATGGGCACCCTGTAGGGTTTGGCCTCGCACAATGGACTGTCTACTCTGGGTGATTTGTGGGTGTTCCCACAGTGCCCCCACACAGGGCCTAAAGGGGCGTGTTTGGTGGGTAAATATATCAAATACCTTTTTATTAAAGTCCTTCAAGGTCTTCAGTACATAATATATGAATGTGTATGCATGGATTCCAACTACAATGTCACTGCTGTTGCAATCATACAACACCCAGGAAGTAATTCTATAGGCTTTTAAAAACCCAGCCTTTATTTTTGTGCAACTAAACAATTAAAGGCAGATTCCTTCCCATGTGAAACTCATAATAATCCGATGGGATGCACTCGTAAGGAAAACAGTAATCACGTGTTCCGGTATCGCCTAGACTATCCAATAAAAACTAAGGACTTAAAATAGCAAAGCTCATCATAGGATACTGCTGAGTGACGTCAGTAGGGTATAGGCTTTAGGACCCAGCAGCATGTGGGCTTCCTTGTATACGCCGTTGTGATGATCTGCAGGCAGACGTGCGGGGAGGAACGCGCATCTCCGGTGCTGAAGCAGAAGGCTGGAGGAAGGACAGGACAGCATCACCCGGTAAGACACTCAACAGTTATTCAGTGTGTGCGCATTGATTTGGCTCCTGGTATCACTGATGAAACCATGAACTCTCCCTGTTATATACAATATATATATTACATAGAAATTCAACTTCTTTTACAGATGAATGGAGCAGAAAAGTCTCTGCCACAGTGACACATATTTATGGCACGGGTGATCTCTCGTGATTGCTCAGTTTTGATGCAGTTTATTTCACGCGATTCTTGCCAGAGCGCTATGTCGTGATAGTGTTTTGACATAGGTGTGCGTCGGTGTTCAGGGATAATGGCTTACAGGCTTTTCGAGACGTAACCCCCCTGCTGGGATGTGAGTGACGTTGGTACACCCAGAGCAAGGATTTGTTGCTTGAAACTTTTATCTTAAAATGTTGAAATCAAAATGATATTGGTATGAAAATCATGTTAATTTCGAATTCATACCTAAATTAATTTATTTAAAAAAAACAAACAAAAAAAACAAACCACACACACACAAAAATAATAATAATAAAAAACTCTTAGTGAAAAATAAATAAAAAAGCTAATGACCACTGGTATGAAGTAAACTGCTCGATATCATCAAAGCTATAAATGGCCTTTTAAAGTTATTTTGTGTATTTTAAAATTTACTTGTTTAAAATAGACTGTCTTATTTTTGTATACATTTCCTACCTTTAGACTTATGGTTTGCATTATTTTATTTTAAAAATGTGAGAAATGTAAAATGGTTTGAATATTTTTTATTTTATTTTCTTCTAAAAAGTCACGAATAAGAATGATCATCCTCTGGACAAAAATGCAGTATCATCACTTTACTTCCTTTTTTGGTCTTTGCACAAACTGTATATAAAAGATAAACATGAGGCTTAAAAGGCTTCTTTCTCATGGCCAGCAAAGGGCTACTTTGTGCTTTCAAAAAGAACGCAATTTATGATCTCAGTCACTAGTTTTAAGTATTACTGGAAATAATATGTTGTCTTTAAAATGTGGTAAAAAAAATTCTGTTAAAATGCCAGTGAGCATGCATTATCCTTTCTCAGTTATATCCACCCCCTAGATTTAAAAACAACAAGATGGCAACAGCTAAAATATTAATCTTAAGGTAAGTCTGACAACATTAGTGTCACGGTCCTGGGTCGTGTGACCCAGTGTTTTGAGTTCCTTTGTACTTGATTTTTCATTGTCTATGTTTTGGTTCATTTAGTCATCTTTGGCTCCTAGGTTGCTCAGTTATAGTTCTTTGTTTATTTAGATTCCTTGTGTCATCATCTCCTGTGTTAAGTCTCCCTTGTTGGGTTGCGTGTCTAACCCGTCATGTTTCTTGTCCGCGTAGTTCATGTTGTCAAGTTCGTGTCATGTCTGCGTCTTGTCATGTTACCTGTTTATTTTGAAAGTCTTGTTTCCATGTTCTGTGTGTTTAGTTTCACTTCCCCTGTGGTGTCATTATGATCAATTGTGTCAGCTGTTTCCCCAGGTGTGTCCACTTCCCTCCTGTGTATTTAAGTCTTTTTGTCTCTTACTGTTTGTTGTCAGGTCATCTGCCTATATTTCCCCATGTTATTCAAGTCATAGTCATAGTTCAAATCATAGCTAAAGTTATACTTTTGTCTTAGTTGTTGGGTTTAGTTTTTCCCTACACAGATTCATGTTTTGTGTAGTCTTCGTCTTATTTTTTGGTTATAGCTCTTGTATCAGCCACAATAAACGGCTCGCTTTTTGTTAGAGCCACTGTTTCATCTCCTTCCCTGTCTGCACTTGGGTCCACTTCATGATCACAACAGCGTACGCCACCGTGACACCTGATTCTATTGTGGGGAAGTGGGCGTGGCCTTACAGCTTGTCAGTCAGACTGTACATTTTAGTTGCTGATCCTTACTTACCCTTACTGATCAGCATACTTCAACGAAGACTGTCTACCAACAAGCCCCTTAACTGAATTTCCATGAATTGGAGATATAGTAGCTGAATTTCAGGAGCGGGACCACGCCTCCAAACATGCCCCTTCTGGTTCTAATCTATATATGATCCCCCAGTTCTACAAGCTGTTCATTCTCGTTTTCATCCGTTCTCATGCAAACACCTTTCCAGAAGGTCTTTAACACAGCTTATTTTACAAGAGCAACATAATTTTACTCACTCTTCCGTTTGCTTACAGTTGCCCTCTTGTCCGTCACTACATCAGATGAAGAACCATACAGCCCTGCTTCATCAGTTTCCCTCGAGGCAATCCAAGAAACCCAAACACTCTGAACGTCATGGCGGTGCTTCATTAAGACCGAATGCCGCCGGTCGTCCCGGGGACCTTTCTAGCAGTTTTCTCGCCAGCCGACAATCCAGTCTGCTACGTCAATCCATCTTCTCTCCGCTAAATCCAGTTATGAAGTAACACCATCCGCTTGCCACCTCCATGAAATTCAGCAAGATCACCCACCAGCAAAGCTCACAACTCCACCCACATTGCTCTGAAACAGGCCCACAGATCAGGCGAGTTAACCGAAAAGCCGACAGATGTCAGCGCAGGGCCCAGAAGCCACGCCGTTCCCATGCTTCCGTAAGGTCTTCAGAATATCCTTTTGTTAAGGATTCAGACTGGACCGTAGCCTGGTTTCAATTGCTTCCATTAACCAGTATTTTAACTTTTGTAGCTTCTTAACCTCACACATCTAAATGTCAATCCAAAGTCTTCTTCTGCGCAGAAGCAAAATTGCACCTGCGTACCTTGTCGCTCCACTCACCCGTCAGCACCAGGTTGCAGGGGCAAGCTCAGTTCTGTGCACCTGCCTCCTACTAACATTTAATGCACAGCTGGAAATCAGTTGCTAGTTCCATGCTCTGCTGCTCCTCCATTACCATTTATCTCTGCCAGGCATAGGATGCCAGCTTTGAGGTTTTCTAGCCCTCTTTCCGCAAGCACAGATGCAAGTTTGGCACCGGGATGCCAGGGTCTTCTCTATCCCTCATTCGCAAACGCAGCAGCAAGCTTTTCTACCACCGAGTTGCCAGTTTCTCTGCATCTATTATTGTAAAAAGCAGCAGTGAACCCTTCTGGCACAGGGATGCCAGATTCTTTCTCTATCCCTCATTCACAAAAATGCAGCAACAATCTTCCTTGCATCTATCATTGCAAAAAGCAGTAGGGAGTGTTTCTGCCTTCAGGATGTCAGTTCTCTGCCATTTATCGTTTGCACCAAACAAAAAAACAAACAAAAAAAACCCCCAAAAATTGCTCTACTATCCATCCTTTTGCAATATGCAGCAGCAAACTTCCTGACACCGGGATGCCATCCACTCCACTTTATGGAATCCTCCACCACCGTATTGAGACCATGGACTGCTTATCTTTGCTAGCCTGCCTACCAGTTACAGTGGGATGCAAAAGTTTGGGCAACCTTGTTAATAGTCATTATTTTCCTGTATAATTCGTTGGTTATTACGATAAAAAATGTCAGTTAAATATATCATATAGGAGACACACACAGTGATATTTGAGAAGTGAAATGAAGTTTATTGGATTTACAGAAAGTGTGCAATAATTGTTTAAACAAAATCAGGCAGGTGCATAAATTTGGGCACGTTGTCATTTTATTGATTCCAAAACCTTTAGAACTAATTACTGGAACTCAAATTGGCTTGGTAAGCTCAGTGACCCCTGACCTACATACACAGGTGAATCCAATAATGAGAAAGAGTATTTAAGGGGGTCAATTGTAAGTTTCCCTCCTCTTTTAATTTTCTCTGAAGAGTAGCAACATGGGGGTCTCAAAACAACTCTCAAATGACCTGAAGACAAAGATTGTTCACCATCATGGTTTAGGGG
>VVHJ01032779.1:0-10290 GCA_015107715.1 Tylochromis polylepis | reverse complement strand
GCTAACCAAGCCCGATAGGACTCCTTCTTCAGCTTGGTGGCTCCCTTCACCTCTGGTGTCCACCATTTGGTTTGGGGGTTACCACCACGACAGGCACCAACCACCTTGCGGCCACAGCTCAGTGCAGCAGCTTCGGCAATGGAGGTGCTGAACATGGTCCATTCGGACTCAATGTCCCCACTCTCCCTCGGAATGCTGTTGAAGTTCTGCCGGAGGTGTGCGTTGAAGATCTTGCGGACTGGGGCCTCTGCTAGGCGTTCCCAGCACACCCTCACTGTATGTTTGGGCGCGCCAGGTCTGTCCGGCGTCCTCCCCCGCCACCTGATCCAACTCACCACCAGGTGGTGATCAGTTGACAGCTCAGCCCCTCTCTTTACCCGAGTGTCCAGAACATATGGCCGCAGGTCTGGTGATACAATTACAAAATCAGAGCCCCTTGGAAAGTCTTAAAAAAAATTTATAACGATAATAAAAATTCTTTACCCTTTGATAATTTTTCAACAAAGACATATAACCCTAATGTTTTTGTCATTTAGTCTTCCCCACATGAAATAAATGAATGAATAAAATATTAATTTCTGCCAAGGTCCAAATACCATATATCAAAGCCACCTTGGCAGTCAGTATTTTTTTTATTTGCTTTGCATCAACTTGAGGCATTGAGCAAAGGGAATTCATGCAGGGAACAGATGGCCACCCACCCTCACAGTAGACCTGGCTCTATACAACACCACAAGGCTTTGAATGGAGTCGTGAAATTGCAAGAAATGAAATATTTTTACACAAAAAGCTTGTCTCTGCAGGTGGTTTGACGGCTGGGACAAAATAATGCAGCTCTTTTTTTCTATCAGTGGAGATGTGAATGGGCTCTAAGATGGTGTGAAGTAGACTACAGTATAAAGATCCTGTGACATGTGTGAATTGAATCAAAATATGCGTTAGCCATGGCGCACCTGCTGATAAATTTATCCAGCCAAGCTCCAACATTAAAAGGTCTGTAATTTACTACTGATGCTGACTAGGTCTGTAATTGCTAGATTTTTTTATCAAATATTTTCGCATACATTCTATTTATTTATTTAATTTTTTTTTCAGCCACATTGGTACATGTACATATATAAATCTAGCCATGAGGTTTGCCTTTGAAAACATTTGTGAACGAAAAGTTTCATTTTAAAATCTCACTGAATTTGAGTGTTGTACTGTAAAAGACAGCAACATGTCAGTTTGTAAAATTGTATATTATTATACATAAAAAAGACTTTCAGGCAACTATCATGACTGATTTCCATCTTGCTTTCAGTTAATACTTAATATATCAGAGTTTATTGTCTTCATTACACGAGTGTTTTGCTATAGCATTGCTTTAGGTCTGGATTTTTTTTTCTTTTCTTCATATTTACTTTTTGTTTTTGTTTCAGTTTTGTTGTCAGCTCTTTTTTTTTTTTAAGGGCAGATTTAATATATAAAATCTGAACTTTATGTAGGCAGTTGAAGACAGTCTGAAAAACACCTGCCCCCAATCTTGTTGTGTTGACAAATTTGACTGCATTGCCAGACACTAAAACCAAAAACTTTTTTTAAATTATTAAACGCACATAATACGTTTATTATATGTGTTATTTTTGTATTTATTTATTTATTACTGCTCCATTTTTTTCTAGTTTTTATTTTATTTTATTTTATTCATTTACTTTTAGTTTCTCTTTAGTTCAGTTCTGGTAACTATAAAAATCTTGAAGTGGTCCATCCTGTTGTGTTTGTTTGTTTTTTGTTGTTGTTGTTTTTTTTTTACAAATTCTCAAATCGTGAGAAAAAAACCCCCAAAATAATTTTTTTGTGTGTCTGAACAAAGTGTCCAAAATGTATACAGTTGTCATAGCTACATGAGTATGGAAATCCTCAAGCCACTCCTTAGTTTTCAATTTTCTGCTAGAAAAATTGGAATTATGTGCAGTGATATAACAAGAAGGTCCTGAGTTCAATTCCACCACCAGGCCAGGGTCTTTCTGTGTGGAGTTTGCATGTTCTCCCCGTGTTTGTGTGGGTTCTCTCTGGGTACTCCAGCTTCCTCCAACATTCCAAAGACATGCAGTTAGTGGGGTTAGGTTATTTGGTAACTCTAAATTGCCCTTAGGTGTGAATGTGAGTGAGTGTGTGAATGGTGGTCTGTCTTTATGTGTTAGCCCTGCGACAGACTGGCGAACTGTCCAGGGTGTACCCTAAATCTTCTCCTAAGACAGCTGGGATAGGCTCCAGCCCCCCCACGACCCTGAAAAGGATAAGCGGAAGAGAATGGATGGATTTAATAGAAATAGAAATTCAGTGTAAAAATAGTATTTGTACAATTCTAAGGAGCTTGAAAGTCAATATTTGGTATGACATTCTCCAACATAGCCTGAACTCTTATAGGCAAGCTTTCTTTAAGTAGTCTTAAGGAATAGTTCTCAAGGCTTCCTGACAGACAGTTCAAATGTCTTCTTTGGATGGTGGCTGCATTTTATTCCATTCTCTGTCAACATGATCCCACACAGCTTCAGTAATGTTAAGGCCTGAGCTCTGGGGAGGCCAGTTCATGACTAATAGTGTTGCATTGTGTGTTTCTCTATTCAAGCATGCTTTTACTTCACTGGCATTGTTTTTAGATTCATTCTCATGTGCAAAAATGAAGTTCTTGCCAATGAGACGCTTTCCAGATGGTGCCACATGATGGAGCAAAGTCCAGCTGTGATTTTACGTGTTTATGATTGATTTTCAGTTCAGTTCAGTTATATCAATTCAATTTATATAGCATCAATTCACAGCAAAAATTGGCTCAAGGCAATCAAATGACCTCCTATGAGTTAGCACTTGGTGACAGTAGGAAAGAAAATCTGCCTTTTAAGAGGACGAAACCTCTGGCTCAGGGAGCGGGACAACCATTCGCTGTGTCCAGTTGGGGATTAGGGGAAAGAGAAGAGAGCAAACAGAGGCCTTACGGTATGAGGAAATAGTAGTCGGGGAGCCTCACAGCTGAAGGCTCTGCCTCCCATTCTACTTTTGAAAGCTCTAGGAACCACAAGTAAGCCATTAGACTGAAAGTGAAGTGCTCTGTTAGGTTAATAAGGTACTATGAGGTCTTTAAGATACGATGGGGCCTGATTATTTAAGATGTAGGTGAGGAGAAGGGTTTTAAACTCAATTCTGCATTTAACAAGGAGCAAAGAAGAGAAGCTGACACGGGAGTACTGTGATCTCACTTTCTAGTAGTTTCAAATTTTCTAGCCAAATCTGACATTAGACATGAATGAAAATATTCAATCTTTCGTCTTTCATCTCAGATAGCGCCATAATAAAGGTCAACAGGCAAGTCGCCCTGGTGCAAACTCATCCTGCACTTTTTTCCAACACATCTATGTCAATGTCTGATGTAGCACATTTAACAGGCTGTTTTGCTAACATTCCATTTGAATTTTTCATTAATATTTTTAATCTCTTATTATCTCATATTATTCTATATTATTATCTATATTATATATATCTATATTATAATCTCATATTATTTTAATATGCTCTAAAACAACCTCCAGTAATACAGGTTTATGTATGTTTATATGTTTTCATGGTGTTTTATTGCTTCTTGTCCTAAAGGATTATGTAAAAAATACCAGTCCCAGCTATTTTGCCGAGGTTCCCACCACCACTGGCTAATAGGCAACCCTGAACGATGATTTATAAAGAAATGAGGGGGTGGCTCAGTATTGTTTAAATGTAAAATGATGCAGAAAACTGACTTGGTGACTCTGCTGGGATGAAGAAAACAACAGATGTGTGTGGAGAGCTGAGAACCTTCCCCAAAACAGAAGTGTCATATCTCTTCGTGTTCACTGTTGTAGGTGTGATTGAAGGTCTTTTAAAACATTGTCTGCTTCTGCAGTGGTTTAATTGCACCATACGGGACCCATACGGGTTTATTCAGTTCAATTCAATTCATATTTAACTATATAGTGCCGAATCACAGTGACAGTCTTCTTAAGGTGCTTTATATTGTAAGGTTAAGACCCTAAAATAATACTGAGAAAACAGAGAAGCCCCAACAATTATATAATCCCTTATGAGCAAGTGCTTTGGTGACAGTGGGAAGGAAGAACTCCCTTTTAACAGGAAGAAACTTTCAGCAGAACCAGGCTCAGGGAGGGGCGGCCATCTGTCATGACTGGTTTGGGGTGAGAGCAGGAAGACAGGACAAAGTATATTCCACATACCAGCTAATACAAACAGAAAGGGATGGACCAAAGTTTTAATTTACATTTCCTTTTAAGGATTAGGTTAAAAAAATTGTGAAGAGGTGCTCTAAGTCAAGCCCTCTGCAGACTGCTCATGCCTTCATGTGGATTTTGTTAGTATTTTAAATTTTCTGGTGTTTACCAAAATGAAATGTAATAATATTTAAAAATAACAGAGAATGATGTTAGAGTCTACATATTTTTTTTGAGGACACAAGGTTGTAAACTCAAATCTAGATGAAAACACATCTCAAAATGTCTTGTTAGTTGCAGTTTTTCACCACAAGTAGTTGTGGTGACAAACTAGGCACTCAAAGGTTGTGCATGCAACATTCTCAACCTTTGACTTTCAACCACTTTCAAGGTGATTGTTCACATTGCTTGTTGGGAGGGAACCTGTTTCCAAACTGTCATGATCCAACTCAGCCTGACCATAATCATACATTGGTGAAGGGTAATTGCCATCTAATTTAGAGACACAAACAGATTGTCAACATATTGTAATCAGTTTGAGGCAGTCTGTCCCAATGAGCTCAACTCATTTGATATACAACTCTTTGAAATAGGTGGCTCAAGTCAAGTGGTTGCTAACTGGCTGTATTCAAGCTATATTTTGATATAAAACCAAAGTTTATGAGTGTCTGCCATTTTACAGTTATTACTAATCGTTCGGGACTTGTGAGTGATTTCTGGTGTACTGAGATTTTCACAAATTTATTGCAGTTAATTGAACCATTGTGACAAATAGTTTACATGTAATTGCCAACTTTACCACTTTCAATCAATGTGTAACTATGCCATAAGCTATGGATAAGTACACACAAAAATCAAAGTGACATGAGACACAGTTTAGTACATTTCAACATCTTTTCTAACCTTAACCAAAGGTATTGTGTTGCTTAAACCCAAGCACAAACATGACCACCTCCTGGTCCAGGTTGTCAAGATGACCACACAAGTTCCTGACCTCTATGTAAAGCTTGCTAAAAGCATTTTCAGAAATGTGGGTGATTCCTATCTGAAGTGGAATCTCTATCATTAATCTGAGGGGAAGGTTGTAATCAAAAAGGGTGATTGACACTCTCTGAGTATAAATTTAAGCTCCCCTTTTTCATGCTCAGAGCTGATCTCATTTGACACATAGTTGTTTTGTATCGTGCTACACAGATGTGAAACATCCAGCTGCTCTGACGCCCAGAAACCTAGTCCTGACCTCACCTGTCCTCCCCAAGGACTGCATTACAACAGCACACACATCTATACACAGAAACACACACAACTTGCCATCTAATTACCAACCAAACATACCTTCCGCCTGTGTAATTAAGTGCTTTAACAGATGCTATGCTAATCTGAGCCAGAGGACTACATCATGACTTCTAAACTTCGTTCTGTCAACTTGGCAAAAAAAAACATATATAACAGAAGACGACAACATCTGTTTCAAATTCATGTGGCAAACAGAATTTTTCCACTGACTGACCTGTGAATATGTATTTGCATTCTCTTATTTTTCCAGCTTTGTTACTCTTGGCCTAGAGCAAACCAAGCTGTGCAAACCTCTTCCAAAAAAACGTAATGAAGGTCGATATGATTTAAATTCAGTTGGCCTGTTTACTTGATGTTAACCTTAACGTGGCTCACATCAGCCCACAGGTTCACTGTTAGGACATTTTAGAATCCATCCACAGATTTTGGATAAATCCAAAGCTGGTTAAAGAGAGGGAGCAAGTGATTTTCTGACAATTGTAAATCACTGGGCTGGAAATATTCACACATGTTGTCAGAAACACTGACTTTAATGTAAAGTAGGTAGGAGAAAATTATTTTCTTTTGCCAGTCAAGGAGAAAACTAAGATGCAGCTGAATCCATTCTGCTTTTGTGGATTTGTAGAGGACTTGTTAAAATACTATGAAAGAGTGTGGGATCCCTAGTTAAACTGTTTGTTTACCTCCGCTGCCCTGAAGTGTACATTCATGAAATGCTAAAGATAATACAGAGCAGTAACAACATCCGAACCAAACTTCAATGATTTCAAGATTCACATCACAGTAATACCTGCCTCTGGGCATGAACATGGCCAAACAGAGACGTTGGAAAGAAGAATACTGTTAAAAAGAACTGGGGCTCTCCAAAAAGCTTCACATATGTGTTTGTGAGAAATTTAAGCATCAGCACGTCTTTCTAAGATTCCAAATTCTCAATCTGTCACATTTTATTTGTTTGTGCTGTGAAGGAATCAAAGGCTACAGTTTGCAAGAAAACACTGCTTTAACTGCACAGATGCTGAATGCTAAACCATCCCCCTTGCTGCTGTTATGACAAGTGCAGGGATGCGGGAGTGCTGCTATTGTGATATTTGTACAGGGAGGAAAATCTGCTTAAAAGAATCAGGATTCATAAAACTTCATTACTCCTTTCTGGTAGAGAAGTGCTGGGTGGGGGGGTTGAGGGGCTACAGAGCATATCAGAAGGGGTTTTTTAATTATTATTTTTATAATTTCTAGCTGCACATGAATACCATTGTGAAACGAACCCCCTCTGGGGATGAAAACAAATGAAGCAAAGAGCAATGAGGAAAACAGCTAATTTCATTAATTTCAACATAAATACGATGGTTCCTCATTAGAAGTAAGAGTAGGAGAAAAACTTGCAGGCTCCTGCAGTCTTGTGCAGTTGGAAACAAAGTCATGATGTTTGGTAGAGAGAGTCCATACCTGCTGGTAGAAAAGCCACACATATACAGTTACACACACACACGCACGCACACACACACACACACACACACGAAAATACATGTCTACCGAGCATCACATAAATCTGAACTGGTATTTATTAAAGCAACGGCAGGTCATCAGCTGCTGTAATTAGGATGATGAGCAGGAAATCAGCAGGTTTTGATAGCAAAGAGGAAGCGTGGAAATACATCAAAGTACACCACAAAGGAAGCAAATTATATTTAAATCGAGTCGATTTTTTTACAAAGGCAGTCATTTACCGTGAAACGGTACAAGCATTCAATTAAACATTCGAAAGCAGGGTCAGGTAAAGGAGGTTGTCTTGCAACCCCCGCAAGGTTACACACACACAGAGTCTGATTTGTTGGAGCTAAAATGGATGGGAATGAACCACAAGAGCTTAGTCAATGTGGCTGCATGCTAATCAGTGTGTTACCCATGGGAAAACTGCTCCCCCGCCCTACTAATAGGTGCATGTGTGTTGAGAATGCATACACAAAGTCACCTTCTCCACCCTGCGTCGCCCATCACTGGAGCTATGCGTATGCTTGCTTGTATTTGATTGCAAAATGTATTCATGGGGACTGGAAAGGGAAATTGAATCTGGAAATATTTTACCTCTGTCCAGTGTCTCGTAGTTGATCATCGGTGATGTGAGTGGAACATTGAGCAGGACTTTAAGCATTCAGCAGGTATAAAGCGTGGTGTTTGCAGAAAAAGAATTTAATCTTCTAAGTAAGAAAAAGAGAAGGAAACAAGAACAGAAAAGCTACTTTACCTTTCTGATGGCCTCGTCCCAGTGTCACAAAACCAGAGGAGATAAAGTTGTGAAGGTCAGCGCCTCCACTGCTTCTGACGCTCTCTTTTCCGTAGTGGAGACCTGATCGCACACAGACACACAGAGGCAAGCATGTAGAGCCACAACACAGAAACATTAGAACACAGCAGTTGGGGAGACCTGAACATTCAGTGTCAGTGTTCTGGTCAGCTATGCTTTCTTCATTGGATCACTGAATATGAACATTTAGATTTTGTGTAACCAGTAGATACTGAGGGTGTGCTGTCCAAGATAAGCAGTGATAGCTATGGATTAAGAAGAAAATACAGATGTGTACTTGCATTATTCAGCATTCTCCCAGTTTCACTGACCGCTCAAAGCACTTTAGACTACATGTGACATTTTTAACCATACATGACTTTATTCTATGCACTTCAAACACTTTATACCTCACATTCATGGCCAGTTAACCAGTTAACCAGTTAACCTAACATACATGTCCTTAGGACAGAGGAAATAAAATCAACTGAAAGAAAACCATGCAAGTCTTGGAATAACATTACAAACTCCACACAAAACAACTCCAGCCAGGGTTCAAACCAGGAACCTTCTTTTGTGAGGCAACAATACTAACCACCATGCCACTCAATAAAGCAAGGAGCTTTATTTTAAATTAAATTAAACCGAAATGGGATGTGTTAGTAGTGTCTAACATGATAAATGGTGTGAAAGGGTCCATTTTAACCTAAACGATTATATTTTTCTAACTTACTTTGTTCAAGCAAAAATAAAAAAAAGGTTATTTAGTTTGCGTACATAAAATTTAGGACACACGGTTTTGCATTTAGACTTAGATTTAGAATTTGTTTCCCACCAAAATATCCTGTTATGCAGAAGTGACTAAATATGCCCATTTTCATAGATTATTAAGAAAGCATAATATTGCAGTCATTTTTAAATATATAAGGGAATGATGTCAACATAACATCTGACTCACAATGAGATGTTAAGCTCAGAATGAACATGCTTTATTTGAATATGCTCCAAGACAAAATTTGGATATCGTTGGAGGCACACTTGTTTTCTCTGGAGCAACTCAAAAATGGAAAAATTCGGAAAGACAGGGGAAAAACTGTGTGTTGCAGTCAACAGTTTTTCAATACTTGATGACTTCAACTACTAATAAAATGATGCACAAAACACACACTAAATAAATTGTTTGGGAGATACTTTACTAAGTGACAGTAACAACAAAAAAAAAGAACACAGTTAAGCTTGTCACTCAGGGCATGCGGAGTTTTTTTGCCATATCCACTGTGTTTAGACTGTTTAAGTCTGGACAGTTAAAAAAAAAGAAAAGGTTAAAAAAAAAAAGCAACATGATACACAATGACGACATTGAGCCAGCGGGACAATAGTGCTAAACCATGTGCTATGGGAGACAATGTGGAAAACTACAGTTCAGGCACTGAAACAGTCTGCTAGCACTTTCAGGGAAGGCACCTGTAAAAGTAAAGTATAAAGTATATCTGAACCTTTGCAATTATTTTGACCATCCTATCCAAGCCTTACCCTTTCTGAAAGTAGCATATTTAATCACTTGTGGAACTACAACAAATGAATATTTTCATTTTTGACTCACTTGTTATTTTAGTAAATGAAGTGGTACTTATGGAGTGCTTTTCTACTCTTTTTATGCACTCAAAGCACTGTCTTCTATGAGCTTCATTCATCCTTTTACACAAAGATTCATACAAATGCTTTTTTCTGTGCTTTTATTTAACGTTCACACGTTAAACTCAGGGTTTAGTCACACTCCAATGAACACGGTTCCGTGTCTTGCGCAAAGATATTTTAACATGCAAACAATAGGAGCTAATGTTCAATCTACCAGCCATTTGATTATTAAATGACTCATTTTACCTCCTAAGCTACAGCCATTCAATATAAAATGTTAGAAATAAACTATAAAAGCTACCTGCTTTCTCCCAGAACCCATATTCAAATGTCTTGTCAAAAGGTGGTACCCATTACAAGTGAATCTGACTGCTGACATTTCGGTTGGAGATTTAACTTTATTAGTGTTTGGTGACAAGATAGAATACTTTACGATTATTGAAAATGCACAATCAGACTAATGACAGAGATTGGACATTTAGATTATTGCTTTTACTGTGTTGAAATTTAATTGTCCTTGTCATTGTAACTCTTTTATAGCACTGAAAAGCACAAATATCATTTTCTTTCTCACACTGACACAGTAAAATGTAAAATTTACACAAAAAGTCAAATAGAAACGTATAGAAATTACAATGCACAAAAAAAATTTGTATCAGTGTTTCATGGAAACTAAATATAGAACCACTATAATACTAATAGAACCCTTGGAACAATATATACACTGATGTGTAAAATCAATGATGTTTCACTTTAAAAAAAATTCTTAAAGTGGTACAGTTGCAGGACAGCTGTTAAAGATACCTAAGTTGTGTTTGAGTGTTTCTATCA
>VVHJ01032778.1:0-19507 GCA_015107715.1 Tylochromis polylepis | reverse complement strand
CTTTGTTTTTTTGTTTGGTTGTTTTTTTTTTTTTTTTTTTTTTTTTTTTTTTTTCTTTGAATGAGGAATCTTTAACGTGGTTAATTTAACTACTTGACTGTCTGATTTTATTTTTCCCCTTCTCCTGTTAAATACTACTCAGTTATTCTCCAGGATCATTGTTGTTTAAAATGGTATCATCAGAGTAAAATTCTCTCATAGTCTCGTGTCATTAATAAAAACTTTATTTTTACAGATTTAACCTGTTAGACTGTCAGTGTGGTGTCGAGCATTTATAGGACTACATTTGTTGGTTTTCCAGTCACTAAGCTATTTACATGTTCATCTTAAATAGCTCTTTTTTTTTTTTTTTCTCTGCCCCATCAAAGTGCCCGTTATCCTGCTTACTGTTGCTGTTGGTGTTGGTCTTTGGGTGTTTTACAAGCAAAAGAGCAAAAAAACAAACGGGTAAAATTTATGTTTTATTAAACCTTGATGACTAACCCTTGAAACGTTTTTTTCCCACCTTTTTACATACCTTTTTGGAATGTTCTATCTATCCGAGCTTTCTGTAATCTTAGTGTTGCATGTTGAAACTTTGTGCTTTTGCAAGACTTTTTGGCTAATGCTTTTCTCTAGCACTTTTTGTTTTATTTTTGTTTTTTTTCTCATAAACACTCAAAACACTCTCCTACACAGAGCTGTAGGGCTCAGCTCAGTGTGCGACACTGGTTTTAATCACATTTTGATAGTCACATTTGAATAAAAGATCAGCCAAATTCAGCATATGGTAAAACATGTAGTATTTTAAAAATAACGAATGATTAGGTGAGTAGTGGTTTAAATTGTGTTATTACATACAACATTTTGTATATGTTAATGCTTGGCTGTGTTATCTCCTTTTCCCAGGCTTGGCACAAATGCAATGTGCCTGCTGTAAATGCCATGACAGAAATTTTGTTTGATTTGCATTAGCTTATGTACCACACCTAATTCCTAGATTAGAGTTCAGGGCTGTGAGTCTACTTTTCAAATATCATATTAGATCTGCAGGAGGTCTTTAAAAAGATCTTCATACCTACAAATGGCAAATTTTTCCCAAAAAATTTTTTAAAAAAATTGTTCATTCAACATGCAGAAATAACTGTTGACTGAATAACCAGTTTAAAATTCTTTTGTTTTGATGTCTAATGACCAAAGTCATTCTTAGTGTTCATTTGAACTTTATAGGTAAATTTAGTCAATACAAATTGGGAAGTGTGTGCCAAACCAGTGACACATTTCCAGAGAATTGTTGTATGAAAAACAGTTTCCTGTTGTGTCGTATGGATCAACTGACTGACTGTATAGGAGAGTGACTTCAGAGTCTTACATAGTGTTTCTCCTTGACTGCTTCAGAGGGTGATGGTAGTGGGTTTGTGGAAGTGGTGACAACAGTGCTGTTTTATTTAGTAATTTGCCTACAGTTTAAGTAATGTGGATTTTTTATTTTTTGGCTGTCTCTGCTATGTGCAAGGCACTTTAAACACTAAGGGTAGCAGAAGGTGAAGTAGACACACATGCAAATTATGAAATCAACAGTTGACACAAGAACTAGCTCTAGTGGTAACATCCAAACAAGGTAGCCTCTTCATGTGCTGAAATAAGGCAAAATGGAAACTTTCTCACACACACACACACACACACACGCTTTCCTTTTTATTGTGTGTGTGTTCTCACCCCAACCGGTCGCAGCAGATGGCCGCCCCTCCCTGAGCCTGGTTCTGCCGGAGGTTTCTTCCTGTTAAAAGGGAGTTTTTCCTTCCCACTGTCGCCAAAGTGCTTGCTCATAGGGGGTCATATGATTGTTGGGTTTTCTCTGTATCTATTATTGTACGATCTACTGTACAAATATTAAGCGCCTTGAGGCGACTATTGTTGTGATTTGGCGCTATATAAATAAAATTGAATTGAATTTGTGTGTTTGAGGTGGGGGTTTTGGAGGGGAAACGGAGGGGATATATATGAAATTATAAAACTAAAATATTAACCATCTATTGGGCTGCTTAGGGTTGATCCTGCTTAGGATCCATGTTGTGTGCCATGAACTGGTGAAAAGGTGGAGGTTGTCAGTCAGTGATGTATAAAAATTAGTGCAGCATTTGGTGGTGGTATAATCACAATATTATCCATGTAGAATCTTAACAGTCTTATTTCTAACAGAAATATAAAGAGCCAAGTAGTATGTTGACATTGTTTCAAAAGTATGTGGTAATCTCTTCAGTCTCATTTAAAAAAAACAAACGAACCAATAAACCCCCCCAAAAAACAACAACAACAAAAAATCAGTACAAATGTTGGAAAATCTGATATGATTTTCCCATTATTTTAGCTTGGTGTTAATAAAGCCAAATACATATGCTCTTATTGGTGATGAAGTTGCATTTGCCTGTTCATTTCTGCTGACAGGAATGACCAGGTAATAATTTGCATCTCATCACACAAATGTGGCTGTTTTGGGTGTAAGAGGTGAAAGAGTAGCTGCAGGCAGGGGTGCTGCTTTTGTGGAGTGTCTCTGTGGATAAGTGGTATGTAGTCGTGGTGGTTTTTCTGGTCTTCTTAATTCCATGTAGCTTTTTGTTTGCCTTGTTGTACATGAGCAAAGATGTTGACCAGTCATTACTGGATTGCAGCACTCGGAGAGGCTATACTGACAAAGAGGCTACAAATCATGGAGAGGCTGTAGCACTCGCGGTAAGACAGTGGCTCCTTAAGACCACGTGAACTAATTTATGTAAAACCCCCAAAATTAATGATTAGTGTGATAATGTAGACAGACATTGTCATGTAATTTCACTCGAGTCCATAATATATGTTAAATGATCTTATTCTTCTTCTACCTTGGCTGCTACATAACTTGTGGAACAACAGTTTCAGTACTCGGAAACATAAATTTTTTTCATCTACAGGTTTGCAGGGGTTTTAGACTTCTAAAGTGTCTAATTTTGATTATTTGCCTCATTATTCTTTTTTTTTTTTTTTTTTTTTTTTCATTTTCAGTAACCATGTCCGCCTTGTTGCTCCAGAACTACTGGCTATAAAAACAGCTTCCGAAAACGAATGCCAAAGGACCACCCGTTGAATGTACACATCCTCCAAGTGCATGCATTTGGCAGAAGTTGACGAACAGCCCTCTTAAAATTGGTTTCTGAAGACCCAGAAACCTCAAACGGAGATTGATGCTTATGCTATGCTTTGAGTGGCTTGTCTGATGACTTCTTGTATTCTGATCATTACGAAGAAATTTATTCATGTTTATCAGAGAAGCTTAAACTCTTGAGTTTAAACTGTTGCACTGTAGTTAAGGAACACAGCTTGGCCATTGTAGCTTTGAGCAGATGGCCTAAAGTAAGCAAAATCAAAACACAATGTTTGTATGTACAGTCCTGTACTTCAGATTTGCAGAATTAGCCTCTATCATTATAGACAGTGGGAAACCTAAAGTGAAACAGAAGGCCTTTATGTGTCTAAATGTAAGGCATATTTCACGCCTTAATACAAAAAAGTCTTTTATCTTGTGCTTGAGTTAAATGGTAGTCTGTAACTTAACCCAGTTGTCAGGTTCAGAATAAGGAGGGTTAATTCTGTCTGCAAAATGTTTAGCCTAAATAATGTTAGCGCTGTGGTTTTTGAATTTGCCACAACTGGATTAAAGGTTTCAGTGCCAAGGGGAAGAAAAATCATAAAATTTGATTTCATGTCATTTAAATCAGTCTTTGTAGATGTCAGCCATTTTGACCACTTGCTGTTGATGATATGAAGTTGGATATTTTGAGTATTAGGTCGTAGATGTGTCTGACAACAGAAAGATGTATAAATTTCATACTTGGGTATTATTTATTAAAATAAAAGTCAGATTTTTTTTTCTTATGGTAGATGTAAATTGTTTTCTAATTATTGAAATAAAACAATGAAGACATCTGTTAAGCTGGTCTTGATAATGTGTATATGTGTACAAGCTTTTACAGTTTTAAAAAATGGATTAATAAATTTACCTAAATCATCTGCTACTTTAATCTAACATACAAAAGTATTGACCCACCACAAATATCTTTATATTCCTCTAGGAACAGTGTTTTTTTTTTTTTTTTAATAATTTATTTTATTGAAACAATCAAGTATACATGGAAGTACAGTATGTGTAGCAAAAATATCTACTTTTGGAAGAGCTTTTATTATATGGTGGAAACAAAATGTCATGGTACTTTTCCAAATTCATAATTTCATAAATTTTCACACCACTCACTGAAATGCAGCCCCAAATTATGACGAAGCCTCCACCCTGTTTTACAAATGACTGCAGACGCTCACCGTTCTACCTCTCCGCTGACCACCTCCATACGCATCGATAACAATATGAACCAAAAATCCAAGTTTGGATTCATCGCTGTATTAGACCTGTTAGTGATTTTTCAGTTAAGTTCTTGTGTAATTTAGTGCTCCTCACACTCTCTTAAGAATGGCTTCCTGACCTCCACCATTCCACTGAGACGACGACTCGTCAATGAACAGTAGAGGAATCGACTGATGGACCAGATGCATCTCTCAAGTCCTGTGTCAGCGCATTGCTTAATTTTTTTTCCTGTTAACATGACTTTCAGAGGCCTGCCACACATTTTTGTCCTCCAATTGTCCAGTTTCTTTAGTTGTTTAAGGGCATATTGATATGCCAAGTGTCCAGCTAATAGCTCTTTGGGGCTCATCTTGTTGGTCCCAAAATGCTATTTTTCACCTGTCAAACTGTGTTAGCTTTGGCATGTTTCATAGATAAAACTAAAGAAATGTGAAACTTTTTTTCCTGTGACAGGCTGCCTATTAAAAAAAAAAGAAGGAAAAATACAAATTTTGTCTTATGTGTAGACACAACACTGGTTTTCATCTCTTGAGTTTCACCCCAAGGTGCCTCTTGTATGCTTTGAGTAACAGGTCAGTTTTAAGTGGTTTAACAAATGAAAAAAAAATGAAAATGATCAGATACAAGTACTGTACTGAAAATGTTTGAAGACCAAAAACAAATTAAATAAATAACAACAGCCAAATGAAACTTTTGAAAGACCTTCAGAAAGTCTGGAGAGCCATTTCTCAAAACAACTTTAAAATTTTTTAAGAATGTCTGGCTGCTTGAAATTAGAAATGAGGAGTGGCTCAAGACTTTTGCACAACACTGTATATAGATTTGCAGATGCCAGCTACAATATGATACATTGTTTTACCTTATTTTAAAAGACTAAGTGAATATTAAAAGCTTAGTGTAGTCATTCTGAGAAACAAATTTTAAGAGGGAACACAATAACAGGACAGTGATGAGGCACAGCTACAGACTGCAAGAAAAATTTCAAAAAGAAGCTTTTAGCTGGTATTCTGTCATCAAGTCTTAATCCTGCTTAGCTGTTGTGGAAACATCTTCACAATAAGGTATGTAAGAAGTGCCCATTAAAACATTCCAACTTGTGGGTAGTGCTTCAAGGAGCAAGCTGTGAAATTTCTCTAGATTGCATCAATAAACACCAAAGGACTGCTGCGAATGGACAAACACAAAAGTTTGAAGGACCTAAAGATGGCAAGGTAGTGTTGTGGTTAGCGCTGTTGCCTCAAAGCAAGATGCTTCCTGGTTTGAACCTCCTGCTTGTCTAATACTTTTTTTTGTGCGAAGCTTGCAATGTACTCCAATGTACTCCAGCAACATCCCACAGTGCTGACGTACTTTTGGTGATTCCAAAGTAACTGTAAATGGTAATGGTTAGTCCTGTGCTGAAATAGTGACCTATCCACCTATCCAGGTTTTACCCTCCCTCTCGTTTCTCTGTGACTCTGAACTGAATAAGCAGTTAAGAAAGTGGATGGATGGAAGTTAAATCTTTCATTAAAAATCTGCAGTCTTCTGAGTAACCCAAAAAGTTTGAGTTGTATAACCTGAAAGATTTTTTTTTTTAATTAAAATATCAATGTCTAAAGATTTTACAAAGGCAATTAAAAAAAAAAAAAAGCAGACCACTTAGTTGCAAAATCCTCCTCAAGGTAAGATGAGATCTGTCCTTCACTGTAACCGATTTCAAATGGTGCTAGAAACAGAAGCAGACTCTGAACACCAAAAGAAATCGGTCAACCTTGGAACGAGGACAAAAAGCACGAGCTGTCAAAAACGTCACTGTAGACCAGGCGTTTGTAGTTCTGCGAGTCGTACACCGTCTTTCAGTAGTGACATTTCCATGTTGGTACCTTTATCACTGGGCACTTCTTTTGACACCTCACAGCTGCCTGGAGCTGGTCACTGAAACATACTTCCCGCCCCAAGAACACTGATTTCAAATGGTGCTAGATAGATGACAATACTCTAAGCCACCATCTGAAACCAGCTTCCAAAGAGGGAACCTCTGATGAAAGGCAGTCTTCTTTGGTGTAAAAATTCAGCAGAACCTAGAACAGGCAGGAACATAAATTCATTTTTAGCAGAAAACAGTGAAAAATAATAATATAACACAGAAAAAGTTTACCAACAGATTTTTTTTTTTTTTCCTTTTCGCTATGCAATGGATTTGATATGAGCAAGCACCATGCACAACTTTGATGAAGTGGATGCGAGGAATTTTTCACTTGAACTGAAATGAAAAGATGAATGAAAGAACAAAGAAGCAGCACTGATACATCTGATACACACTTCATATCCGCGTGTTCTGTAATTAACAAGAAGCATACGCCAGATACGCCAGATGTGAAGCTCTTACTGATATGGGAGTACCCTGGGAGACAGCCTAGATTTAGAAGTCTGCAACAATATTCTTATATTGCAATTACAATTATCATAAAGTTCAGATGTCTATTGGAAATAGGAGACTGGGACAAACTTGGATACTCAGCATATCCTTTAAACTTACATCTTCATTTGGAGATTACTTATTTTCATTGACACTGAATTAATTACTCTAAGCTGACAGATATTTTCATCTAGTACCTAAAATGTTACTTAATATAGAAACAGGAGTCGCACTCAAAGGCAAAGCTCACGGAACAGTTGGTAGCTCTGTGAATATAATGCTCTGTTCACAGAAGTGAATTATGCATTAACCAAACACCCACAAGAAAATGACACAGCATCGATGGCATTTAATCACAAAAGAGTTGCATACTGGATCTGGGAGAGTCGACTTCAGTAAGATCTGCAAGATCACGCTGAAAAGAGCATTCAGATACTGTCACATTAAGTCTTGGATTTAGAGGCTTTAACTTTTGTAAATAGAACAATTCATTTTTAAAACAATGCCACATCTGTTTCTCATGCTAATTCAAGCCAGTGAAATAGCAAAAGGCATGACAGGTTTTAAGCTTCACTGTCTCATATCTTGTTTCTAAATGGAAGAAGATGACGGTCCAAGGCGGTCTCAGGGGCGTTAAGTGTGATCAACCGTGGGATGGTTTGGCTCGGGTTTGTACACACAAAGTAAGTTCGATTCGCTGACCTTGTTCAGAAATCGGAGAGAAGGGAAGCAGGTGATGGCAGATAAAGAGAGAGAGATGAAATGAAAACCACTGAGAAAGCACCAGAACACCTCTCCGTCTCAATCTATTTCTCTCTAACACGCCCACGTGGCTGATCTGCTACTTGATCCAAGCTTCGTGGATGTGTGATGGGCCAGAAAAGAACAGATACACAGAAAATGCTGCCACTGTACTGTATGTCTTTAACATACGGGCTCACCTGCAGCTCTATGCGAACAGACCTTGATAAATCCTCGTCTCTCGGTTGCTCAATAGAATAGAGAGGATGATTGTATGCTGCTCTCCAGCCACTACAGGGGAAAAGCAGGGAAGTAGCAGTCAATCGCAGGCAATGTGAGCCGTGACGCAGAAACACGGCTACGAGACTTTGGGAGGGTGGGGCAACGACAGGTAGTGGCCAGTTTCCTCAACAAAGTGCGTAACCACCCAATCATTTCTACGATCCTTGTTCTTCTTTTATTTTTACTCTCTGCACGCAGATGAAATGGATGCACTAGAAATGAATTATTTTGCTTTAAAACCTTGAAAACACACTCTGCCCTTATTCCTTAATATTTACAGAGACAACTCCCACAAATACTACTTCGTCTTTAAACTGATTAAAGACCAAATCAGGGAGCCCTAGCGTGAGCCTCAAAATATCAACTTTGATTTTCACAATAGGAGGAAGGACAAAATCCCTCGGCATTTACGAATCCTTATCAGGCTTCAGACTGACCAAACAAAACCATTTTGTTTGTTTGTTGTGGTTGGTTGTGTGTGAGGAAGAATAAGGCTATGTGTGTGAGCATGTTTGCGTGGTAGCCACAGTGACGGCTCTGATCAGAGGGCCTGTCTGTCTGTAGGTGTCTAGTTCCTTCCCCTGGCTGGCTCAACCCAACCCTGTGAGCTTTCTTTTTCGGGTTGTTTGTTGCTTGTGTGCCACTGGACCTGTTGTGTAATGCTTATAAAAGATTTAAAGGGACAGGAGGCCTTCAGAGAGCAGTCATCGACAGATTCACAGTGGAACTGTGAAGCACCTCGCGAAGAGCGATGATAAATATCAGTCCTTACTTATCTGACATTAAAATGCTGGGAGAAAACCGCAGTGAAACATGCATGATAAGCAACATTATTGCTTAGAGCTGTACAAGTTAAAATACAATTTTGGATGACTGCATAATCAGTCAATTTTATGCAGTGAACAAACGCACAGTACTTTTTGTATCTGGCTGTGCTACATTATTCCTTGTGTTGATGGGCAAGGGGCACGGCAGACCACCACTCTTCTCGATAGTTTTAACATAACTGGAACCGAACCTTTAGTGTTGATGCTAGGAATCATGTTCTTCATAATCATCTTTACAAGGGGAAAATTTTTTAAAAGCCGTGAGAGTAAAAAGCTTTTTACACCATCAGCAGGTTTGGAATAGAGAGTGAGGCACAGACACGACACTGACTCTAGAGGCAGGAGCTGCAATGCAGACCACTGAGCAGCCACACACGCTCTTGCATCACTTCAGAAATGTAGCATAGTGTGGACACTGGCCTTCCAGCCAGAAGGACCAGAAAACCGCTTTCGTCTGAGGATTTATATAATTGCTGAGGTTGCCATCTGCAGCATATAAGCACTCAGGTATTGAGTGCCAGGGAGAGCGCTATGCAGAACATACTGATCAGCTCAGTCCATAGTAAACGACAAGGCCTCATTAAACATTTTATTTCACAGGCCCTACAGTTTCCTTTGATTTTCTAGAAAGGAACTGACATGTCATTCTGAATTAGCAAGGGTCCTGTAAGTGAATATTTAATGTGGTTTGAATAACTGAGAAAAAACAAAAACAAAAAAACCCAGACATAATTCCTTTGATGTACCTCTAGTTCATAAATTCTAATTAAATACTGGTACAGCCTAGAGACTCTGTGCAAAGCAGCTCAGAGGCAAAAATACGAAAACATATCTAGAAGCAAGGATAAGGAGAACACAGAATAAATATAACAGCTATCAAATAAACAAGTATTTAAATGGACCTCTGTAACTTCACACGTTAATATTCGTGCCCTAACAAAAGGTATGAAAAAAAAACATTAATATATATAAAATGAGTTTTTTTCCCCACAGAAACTTCTGTGGATCCCAGTACCTTCTAACAAATGTGTACATATTATAAGTTTTTAAAGATCTGAAATTCATATAACGTGTAAAACACAGTGCAAACAAGCCCCATAAGAGACAGGGACGGTCAGAAATGTCATTACTGTTTTGATCGTTACGTCACAAAAGAACTACATTTGTCCTTGTAAAAACACAGCTTTAAACAACTGCTTTATCATCTGCCAGGTTCCTAAACCTTCTGAACAATACGAAGTCAGTCTATATAAATATATATGCTAAAGTTGTATCCATGGAAAAGTGTTTCTGCAACAGCAAAACCTAAGTATTAGAGAAGAGCCCTCCCCAAACAGTTAGATATTGAACTCTGGCTTCTTGCTTGCTAAAAACCAATAAAGTACTGCTGTGAAGCTCGTGGAGCCAGGGGGAGCTCCTCCCATCCAATGAGAATTCAGCTTTGGCACGATGGCCTGTGATGCAGCAGCTTTAGGAAGTCCACTGCATGTGAACTGGAGCGAAGCCAAGGCAGAGTCACCAAGAGAACAAGGTAAACAACTTCCCTCTCGTCTCATCTCCCTTTCTTTTATCAGTTCCTTTCTCTCTGATCCCGAGCCATGACATTTAGCTCTTTCTGCCTGTCCCTTTCTCCGAGAAAGAGAGCAAGAGACAGATAAACAGATAGACAGAAATGGAGAAATACGAGCTGTGTACTGATTAAAGAGAAGTCCAGCCCATAAATGACTGCGTCATCATCCCGGTCTCTCTTAACTACGCAGAAACAAATGTGTCCTGGGAAGGGTTTTGCCAGATCCCAGTAGCCCTTGAGGGTAAAAAACAAATCACATGATGAAAGTGCCACTAGCCACATGCTGTTATCTGATACAGCTGGATCCTCAACAGTCTCTGCCATCACACATACATACATCTCCTTCTGGATGCTCACTCTTTGCTTCGGCTTCATCGTAAGCTAACCACAAAAAGTAGCCCTACAGTCAACAATGTGAATATGCGAATGCATACACATGTATGTATATACGTACTTCATATGTTTGGTGACCCAAAAAAAATAAATAAATAATGTCACCCGCGTGCCTAAATTCAACAACAAACTTATTCTGCAATTTGATTTGATTTTCTATGCCGTCCACCTTGCTGCATCTGTACACACAGCTAAATACTGGTGTATTAAACATGTAATACTCTGTTTCATAATAGGTCAGACAACGCCACGCAACCACTATATTCACCTATTTCCACTAATGTAGTCATCCGTATTTCTTGAGGTGATGTTGACAAAAAGAAGAAGAAGAAGGGAAAAAAAAAAGAAGCGTTGTTCGAATGCCTCGATAATTCTCAGCAAAACATTCCTGACTGGGCTTCGGCGTGATATTAAGAATACTCCAGAATATTCTTTTGTTAACCCTTTTGTCGCACCTCTGCCCACCCAACGCACACCTTACCATGCTATCATAACAACACCTAGTGAAACTGTGTCACATCTTCAGCATCCATGTTGAAACTCCAGTATCAGCTCACAGGAACTACACAGCGCGCACACACACACACACACACAGATAGCAGCGACAGGCAGAGCAGATCAAAACTACCAAGTAGGAAGAGGAAGAGGAGGAGAAAGGCGAGGTTATCCGAAACCACTGTGTTCACTCCAGGTGGAAAACGACTGACGATTACTCTGGGCTTCTGTTATCTCAGCTTCTGTTTCTCCCGACATGAAAAAGTGACGTAGCAACTAATCCAAAATCTCTCTCTCTTTCTCACTCTCTGGCTTGCTCTCCCTCCCTCTCTGTATCTCTCTCCGCTTGGCTCTTAAAACACACGCACTCTTTATTTTCATCTTGTTGCAACAGCAGAACTGCCATTAGATTGCTACTTTGAGCTAACACATATACACAGAAACAGAATACACCCCACACAAATGCATATGTACGTGCGCGTTCACGCACACACACGCACAGCTGTGCACACGCGCGCATAGCCACGCAATTCCTCTTCCTGAGTGTGACGCAGCACTTAATTCTCTGTGCTTTTATACCACTGTTGTGGCTACACAACGCAGCCTCTTGATCAAGCTGAGCCAGAAACACACTTGCTAGGTGACACAGAAGGCAAGTGAGCATGAGCAGACTGCAGTTAAAGGGACCCTACCACTAAGGCTCCCTCTCCCCCACTCTGTGACGTTGCTGTGTCCCCATTTCCCCCTGTGTCCCTTATAATTGGGTCTCTCCCTCTCCGCTGCCCTTCTTTCTGGCACTCTCCTCTCTGCTCTCAGCTAGAGACACACTCTGGCTCCTCTGTCTGTGAGGCAGAGCTGACTGAGCCTCCTCGATCACCTGACAACCCACTGGTTTTAAAGGCACATCACCGGAGTGTCTATCTGTTGCATAAGAACTAACATGGTCCTTTGGCTTTTTTAAAGCTGTCTAAGGAAGAATCCAACTCATCTCTGAAACAAACAGGACTCTGGTTAACACTGTGTGGCTATGTTGTATGTACCTAATATGGTGATTTATTGTAGATTCATTGTATAGACTGCAGAATGCATATGGTTCCGCATTCAGTCGCCAAGTTTTAGCTCCAGATTAGAGAAGGAAAAATGTATGTAGTGCAAAGTGACTGACCATCACATCCCAACTCTGACACATTAAGACCGTGAATAGCCCTACAACATGTACTTCCTCTTTCAGTGCTCCCAACCTCAGCCCTGCCCTAAAGGAAACACAGGACACTGTGTTGTTAACCGTTTCATGTATATTGTGAAAAAGAATGTAAACTTTGTAAGGGATTACCGTTTAAAGTATAAGATTTATACATGGGTACTGCATTATATTTCCTTAAAAGGACTGTGATTCCTGATTTATAAATAGACTGCTTTGATTCAGTAAAACATTAGCTGAGTTTATTTTAAGAATTTGGGTTGCAGTTTGTGTGATTGTTCACATACCTCGAACAGATGTTTCTTCATTTCTAATATACATGAGACATTGGCACTGCAGGAGGATAAGAAGAAAAAGCTAAAAACAATAACCATTAAAATCATTCCATTTACCTTATGATACGATTCAAGACAATCTGTTAATACTCCATTAGACAGAACACTTTACCTGAACTACAGTATGGTACCGCTACCTTGTGAACACTACAACTGCTATTCCTCCCGACTGCAGAGCAATACGACAAATTCACGCAGTGGTCTGTGGAAAGAGATAAAAACAGAAGGAGTATACTATTAGATACAAACTATAAATCAATATACAGACGAGATGAATGACTTCTCAGTGTCAACATACAAAATTAGTCTGAAGAAAGCTAAGTGTAACGAAAATGATATTTGAATCTATGCAAACAATACAGGAAGCAGTGTCCGGGCAGGGCGACAAGAGGAACAAGCCTGGTTCTGTCCCTTTTATGAGCTCATCCGTGCCTATTAGGTCTGTTCACATTTCAGAAGCATAAAGTCCCCTTTATAAACTCAACTGAAACAAAAGCTTTGTCTCAGCTGACGAAAACCAAATAAAGTCTGTCATTTCACCACCACACCTATTTAAATTAGAGATACACGACAATGTGAACATTGAACTAGTGCTTTGATTAATAATTCATCATTTTTAAAAACACACAAGAATAGCTCCACGGGGGAAAATGTTTAAGCCTAACATTTTAACTGCAAGCTTGCACTCAAGTGCCGAAGTGGAGTCAACTATGTTTTGAGAATATTTTTTCTGCTGCAGTACAGTCACACTGATCCCCTAAACCTTTTAGTTTTACAGCGAGTTCAAAGGCTTGATTGAGCCTCTGAAGCACAAACTATGCTCTCTATTTTTATGGCTTAAATTTTCCATTATTCTCCAGTTACAAGTGTAGATTTCCAGCATTTCACGTGGCTGTAAATTTTCTTCCCTAAAGCACTTGTAGCTCATGATGTCCTAACTCCCCACTGGAGCCCAAGAACACAGAGCCCACAGCTTCACCTTACAGGATTGAGAAAGAAGAGCATAGCTAAAAGAATCAGCTTTCACCCTCGAGCTATATGGGAAATGTAAGGGATCCGAGGGATCAAAGCATGTTTGCTCCGTGCAGACCGGCAGAAGTAGAGGGTATTGATCAGAGGACTGAGGTCTATCTGATCCTCTAGGATGAAGATGTCCTGTGCATCTCTTGCAAAATAACTATAAAAAGACTAAGACGTATAGTTTCACGTTGAACTTTACGTTATTAAGTGCAACACTTTATGTTAAGATAACCTAATGCTTTAAGATGCAGTTTGTTTGTTTTTTACTTTAAGTTGCAGATATTTCTAAATGTAGCTATCTACAAAACCTAAACTTTCTCAAATTGAGCTTTGGAGTTGACAAAATGAACTCAAACAGGATTATTAGTCTTTTATACAGAATTACTTCAAGTTACTATGGTGGTTATATTTTATTCATTTCCAGTCTTTCCAGATATTCCAGCATTTTTGATAACTTGGGAATTGCTAAAGGGTCCAATCTGTAGCCCTCTAACAGGAACAGGAAGTTTTAGATGTGACAATGGTTGTGCTGACAAATATATTATGTGACTTTAAGGGTACATGCTTTTAAAGAGTTGGTCCTTCCTGTCAGCTATTTATTCTCCTCATCCAGTGGGTAGTGTGTTAATTTTAGCCATGTCATCTATCAGCCATGCCTGTTCCACTTCCTAAACCTTAATCTCTCCCTTGGAAAGCTGCCCGGTCAGCTCCATTGATATTGTTTTCTGGCTGCAATGGGAACAAAGAATCAAAATCCTGAATGCAGCTGCGCGTATTTTTGATCTTAGGCTAAAAAAGAAAAAGTCTAAATTTTATGTTATCTTAAGTGAAACAAAACAGTTTTTACCTGGTTTCAAGTTGGCTCTCAGAAGTGTTCAAGTATCAGTCACTGTATCATGAAGAGACATCTGGCAGAGCTTTACCGTCAGAGGAGCTCCGAAGAAACCATGTCAGATAGATGGACAGATAAAAATATTATAACCTAGAACATAAACATTATTTAAAGGGTGACACATTTATATATAAAAGTGATAAAATAGGGTAACAAAAAGGAATTTTATTACCTTATTACCATTTATCACATGTTAAAATGTGACATGCTGTGCAACTATTATAATTTTTTGCTCGTGGGTATAATTACCAACTACTGGCCACACCCTTGACTTAACAACCTTCACAAATATTGCAAATATCACACAGATATTCGGCTTTTGGATAACATTTGATAAAAACAATGGACTACTGCTCTGTTCTGCTATTTGTTCTACAGAAAACTTGTCTGACCTGGTTTTCTGAGAAGTGTGCTGGTTCTCACCTTTCAAGGGAAGTTGAATGCATCTCCATTTTTGCTCTGTGAAAAGATAAACAGCAATATCAGCCGAGAGGTTAAGCAATTTTTATTTCTACGTTGAACTATGTTGTCTATTTTAACTACGTTAAATTCCAGATACATTCCTACAGCATTTCTATCTCAACCCCTATAAATGGTCTCTTAGTGTGCATTTGAAGATGTCAGCAACTCAAGTTGTTAAAGAACTGCAGTCATTCGGAGGTTTCTAACATTATCAGGCACAAAAATGAATGAAAAATACATTCACTACCCCTCATTTAGATGCGCAAGCTGCTGTTTCACCCTCAATCTGTAGTGTTGCATCAATGCTTCCCGATATCTGACTCATTCCAAGAACACCGTTTAGATAACTTTCTTGCTTCAGAACAAACTGTTCTGTAACCCTGCGTAAATACGCCATCTTGTGTTGAATGAGGGTATTGCCCTCTGACGGTTTGTTTACATCAGGAATAAAAAGTGCGTATGACAGAAACCTCTGGATGGATGGAGCTGAGTCAAGGCACTGGAACAACAGGGGCACACAATAAAGATTAACAAACAACAAAAAAATGAGCCTTTAGAAAAAAAAAATCGGGAGCAAGTTTTGAAATCATTAAATGAAGGATCTAATTTTGCTCACGAACAGAGGAAGAAGAAAAACCCCATCTTACATAATTTTAAATTCTGGCATATTTTATTGGTTATTTTATATTACTTTCATCATGACAGTTAAAATATGTTAGGGATGCACTGTGCTATCTTAGCGTGACGCACTCTGACAGGTGCAATCATAACACAATTCAAAGTCAATATATCACGCAAAGTGACTAAAAGAGTAGTAGCTCCTCTATAGTTTACCCTTTTGAATTACAGTTTTCACGGTAAACTAATTTTACCTCGTTCTGTAACTTCATTTTAAACTTACTCAACCAAAACACTCATACACATGACAACACGACCTAAATTTAAATAATTTAAATTCTGCACCCGAAATGACAAACTAAAAGTCATAAACAAACACGTTAACAATATCTTTCTCGAAAACAAATCATTACGCAGTACCGCATGGATGCACGGACCACTCACTCCGGGGGTAAATTGAAGTGCGCAACATCCTCCTGCAGTAAGCATCCAGCACACCTTCCCACCAAACTCTGCCCTCTCACCGTCTCCGAAGAAAATGAGCCACAAATGCGCACAGACATGTTTTGTAATGGAACAGTTCAAAGCAAATACTTTTCTTTTTTCTTTTTTTTATTATTTCCGGGTAACGTTGGGAAGCAACTCTGGGAACTGCGCACTGCACTATAATAATCATATCACGTTCATGCGTAATTTTTAATAAGCCTTTAATAAAACGAAACATAGCAACTGTTTTACGATTAGCTATAGTTTTAAATAAACAAAGCTCAACGATGGTACAATTATATAATACAGGGGGGAAAAAAGACTCAAAACAAATGAAGAGCGTTAGTAAACATCACTAAAACAGCTCATCACCCAGAGTAGGAGCACTATATCCTATATCCATACAGATTATGTTACATGACTCATAGGAGCAGCCAGTGGAGGTAAATAAACAGTTTCTTCCTGAAGATCTGAAGATGAGGCTGCTTACCGACAGCGACTCTTTCGCATGCTCTCTGGTTCACTATCACTGCTTCTTCGTCGCTGATATAACCTACCATCAACCTCTTGGTTAACATCGGTTCCAGTGTGGTCCCTTGCCCTAAAGAAAACCGTAGTCCATCGACATGTTCACAGCAACAGAATCAAACCACGCCCAATCGCACACACCCCCGTTTTTTGATTGGATGGGGCTCTGAAATGCGTCGACAGGATCACGTGCTCTTGACGCATGTTTACAAACAGGCACAGAGCGGAAGTCGATACGGACGAAGCGAGAAGAATCCTTTCGGGAGACTTCCGGTTTCGATACGAAGGAAGAGTACATTGATATGTTGAATATATGATTAATAAAAATTTCCAGGCTCACGCAAGTTTATTGTTCGAAAATCGGCCTAATATGCGACATAACGTCATCTCACTGTGTTCGGTGTAGTACATTTTATCATAAAAAAACAGTGCCTCAGCAGTGCTTTGCAAAACTCTGAAGCCAACCATTGTTTCTATATATTTTGTTTTTAAGGAGTCAGACTTTCTTGTATTTTTTTTTTAAGTGGGATTGAGGAAAACTTCTACAGGCTTTCTGGGGATCTTAGTGTTTTTAAACCACTTAACACTAATCTGTGAATCACTCAAGCAGGGAAAGCCACTGACTAAAGGGATGAATCAGCGATGTGCCTACATGTAAAAGACAATTTAGCAAATAACCAATTTTCAGTTGCATCTAAGAGGTAGCAGTTTGTCACAAAATATTATTTGTTCCCATTTTTTAGTCGAATATATAAAAAATTATCAAGACTGTGACAGGCATGGGTCTGTCACATTATGGGGAAAGAACTGCCAGATTTTGACCCACCATAAAGCAGTCTGATTGGCAAAGGTTTCAGCTTTCAGCATGATAATGAACCCGAAAAACACACTGCTAATGCATAAAGGCATAAACTGATAGAAAACACACTACGAAAAACTATCAGTCATCGACTGTACCCAGAGCCTGGACCTTAACATCATTGCAGTACTGTTGGATCATCTTTGACCTTTGAACATTCTTCAAGAAGCCTGGAGAACTGCTACTTAAAGACTACTTAAAGAAATAGCAAGAAAGCTTGCCAAGACAGTTTGAATAAGTTTAATGAAGAATAAAAGGTGTTCAATACAAATGTTGACTTTCAGGCTCATTAAAATGATACAGATTCTGTTTTTGCCTTATATACTATAATTCCATATATGTTTTCACAAAGCCCTATATTTCTAATTTTCCCATCAAATTATAAAGAAATGAAGGGAGGCCTAAGACTTTTGAACAGTACTGTATGTAAAAGCTATTTAAATACAGTGTAGTGAAAGAGCATTTGTCTTCTTACTGATTTTGTCAGTTTATCTATTTTACACTAAACTGTTTCAGTTCAACAAAGAAAATAATAATTACAAAAATCCTAGAACAAGAACAACCTCAGCTGACACAAAATACAAGCTTTTAATGATAGCTATATTTATTAAACTAAAAAGAGGAAATTATTCTACCAGCTTAATGTTGGCAAAACAGTCCCTTGCTGTGCCAAAATTAAATAGAAACTATAGAAGAAGATAAAAGAAAAAAAGCTGATTAAAATATATATCTGGGAAGGCCTACAAAACTTTGGATACATTATCCACACACAGAAATGACTTGGAACAACATTTACCTTTCCCAGGAGTGGCTGCTTTTCCAAAATTCCTCCTGTGACAGCTCATTCAGGAAGTTACAAGATATCTATTGAAAGCATCCAAGGAGCTGCAGGCTGTTTTCATATCAGTAAAGGTCAGACTTCACTGATCAAAAGACAGTGAAAAAAAAAAATCAGCTATGGAAGAGTGGCAGTGCAAAAACCATGGCTAACCAACAAGAACAGAAAAGGCTTGTGTGAATTTGTCAAAACACAAACTGATGATCCTTAAATCTTTTTTGTAGATTGGAGAATGCTCCATCCACCCAGTGGTTGTCAATTCAACTGTTCAGTAGGACGCGGTCTCGTTATATTTTGGGTAAATCAAACATAAAATTCCATAAACAGAAAATAATGTGCATTACGATGAAACATGGAGGTGGCAATGTAATGTTATTGGGGTGCTTTCCCTTAGGTAGCATTATTAGAAGGCTTAGCATACATTTTCATTGCTATGCAGATGACAACCAGCATCATCTATCCATGAAGTCAGATGACACACACCAAAACATTCAGTTAATCCAAAATGCTGCAGAGAGAGTACTGACAGGAACTAGAAAGAGAGAGCATATTTCTCCCACATTGGCTTATCTTCATTGGCTCCCTGTAAAATCCAGAATTGGTCTTGAGCAACCCCATCTTATCTTAAAGATGTCATAGTATCATATCACCCCAGCAGAGCACTTTGCTCTCAGACTGTTGGGTTACTTGTGGTTCCTAGAGCAGTGTTTCCCAACCACTGTGCTGCGGCACATAGGTGTGCCGTGGAAGATTATCTGGTTCCACCTGATTAGTACTCTAAGCAACCGGCGTGAGTAACGGGCAGAACAATTACATTCTCTTCCACTAGAAGGCAGTACAACTAGCTGCTCTTAATTAAATGGGTTGCCAACTGCCAGTAAAACAGAAGAAGACGAAGAAGAAATTACTAATAGTCATGCTGTGAGTGAGAGAACGTAGCGCTTAATAGCAATAGGTAAATATTTGAAAAGAAAAAGTAGTCAGTCTGACCTGGGTCCTGGAGAAAACTCCGACCCAGATGAAGGCCCTAGCATGAGTAGTGGTCAGAAGAAAGCAAAAAAGGTATACTGGGGACAAACCGAGCCATTTCCGTTATGCCTGGTGCGCGGGGAAAAAATGATCAATATGCTTTTTGTGACATTTTTGTTTGGTGGTGTGCCGTGTGATTTTTCTAATGTGAAATATGT
>VVHJ01032775.1:0-19508 GCA_015107715.1 Tylochromis polylepis | reverse complement strand
TGTGTTTGCATTTGTGTGAAAATGTGACAGTGTGTGGCTATTAGTGTATATATGTATCATGTATGTATCATATGTGTGCATATGTGGGGGGGGGGGTTTCCCTTTTTTTCTATTCCTTTTTCGTGGTCTGAAAGCTTCCTGGCAGCTGCTAATCTTCCACCAAAAGCAGGACTGAGGCTTTTACTTGGCACACCCCTCTTTTCTGTTTCTGTCTCAGACTGGATGGAAGTGAAATGGGCTCTTTTATGGTGAGTGAGTCGCTCAAAATGGCTACACAATCAAGCGTGGCAGAGGATTGAAAGAAGTTTGAGGAGCTGTGATTTACTTTCGTCAACATAAAATCACAAGGCTGTTTGATCAGCAGGCAAACTAGCATGGCAGCCTAACTGAAAGCAAAGAGAATTCATCGGGCATTAGATAAGTGCTGTGGACTGTATAGAAAAAAATAAATAAATAGGAGAAGGGCATGGTGGAACGGAGAGTAGGGTGAAAATGGATGCATGTAAATATGGGGTTAGTACAGTGCACATCACTATGGCCTTTGGATACGTTGCAAATGCATTGGAGAGGTTAGCAACATGGGCCATGCTTCTAGAAGCCTAGTCAAAGAAAAATGTAGGAGCCAAACTCACACTCACATATGTAGAGTCCACATGCCGTGGGACTCCACAACAGTACTACAGGATCAATTACTGGTTAGTTGCTGGAGGGCTCATGCTGCATCGAGTGTCCAGAGGGTTTGATCAATGCTGACTGCAGAGTGGTCCAACATACCAAAGATACTCTATATATGTGGTGGGAGCAGGATGTACCACCAATGTACCTGCATAGGACTAAATGTACTGGGTAAAACAAATTTTTCAACATGCAGGGTTAATTTTATGAAGGGCCATATTTTAATCTACTCTACGTTCTTTTCCTAAATTTAATGTAGGTTTAAGTACCTAAACCTAACCCGCTGCTTTATTATTCACTTAATCAAGTGAATGAATCAAAAGTAAAATGTGATTTGTAACTAAATAAATTAATGTGTGATAACCAGTGGGTGTAACATGTTACAAAGTAATACAATTGTGGCGCATCTACAACTTTTGAGGAGTGGCAATATTACTTTTATTTTTATTGCAAAGAAAGGCAAGAGCATAAAGGTAAAGTGAAAACTGTGTTCAGGAAACAAGTAACTACCTTATACTCCAAATACAATCTTGACTCTTTCCAAACATCTCTTCAAACAGCATGCTAAAACGAAGCTAACAAAGAATCCAGCTTGAGTATGTGCTGACTCGAGCACAGCAGCCAGTGACTGACCTTCAGCAGGTAACAAAGACAGTGAGGACACAGGCTTGTAGCACTGTAACCTCTGTTTCTATCTGGACATGTTTCTACTGTACAATTGAAGTGGTGATTGCTTTACAGCTCTCTGAGCTAGTTTTCATCTTTGCTTTTTGTTTTTGACTTTGTGCTCACACTTTAATAATAAAAATTTGTATCTGTGTTCTTGTTAGGACAGAGGTTTGTGCCAGCATGGGGGACTGTAGCCTATGGGTTCAGTTATTAACTAGTAATTACAAGACATGTTACTGAGTAGTGCAAAAGCAGTGTAACAAGTAATGTAATTAATTAACTTTCTCCAGTAAGTAATTAACTAACAGAATGCACTAATTTTAATAAAAAATAATGACAATTGTGTAATATATTACTGTTTTGAGTAGTGATCCCAACACTGGTGAAAACCAAGTAAAGCAAAATACAGACAGGGACACAAACCACAGTCTCCTGGCTGACAGATGTGTGACTTACTTCACTGTCAAGCCTGAAATGCCATGGGCTGGGCCTTTTGACCCAGCATTTTGAATTTCATGCCTTTTTGTATTGTTATGGTCTTGTGTTTATACAGTAGTTTAGGCTTCAGTTAGTTCTGTTGATATTGAGTTCTGTTTCCCTATTTAGTTCTGTCTAGGTTCCTCCCATGTCTGTCTTCCTCACTATGTTAGTTATAGTGTCGTGTCTTCAGTGTGCAAGACTGTCATGTCCCCTGTGTTAGTCTCCCTCGCCCTTTGTGTGTCTCAGTGTGTCTTTGTCCTCTGTGTCCCTCTCTGTGTGTGTTTATGTGCATGTGTCCCTTTCCTGTTTCATGTCTCCCCTGTCTGTCATGTGTATCCATGTATGTTTCTTCAGCCCGTTATGTCTAGTTTCCTCTTTCTCGTGTCACGCTTGAGAAAATCATGAAAGTCTTGTGTTCCATGTTCAGTGTGTTTAGTTTTGCTTCCCCTGTGGCATCATGTTCATTTGTATCAGCTGTGTTCCCTGTCTGTTTCCTTTTCCCTCATCACACTTGTGTGTATTTATGTGGTGTGCCACATTCATTGTCAGGTCGTCTGTTGTTTCACGCCATGTTTCCAGGTTTCATGTATTCATGTCCAGGTTTGTTCATGTCCATGTCCATGTCAGGGTTTTTCATGTTCTATTTTAGTTTACCCAGTTTAGGTTAATGTTTAGTTTTGCGTCGGTTTGCCTCGCCCTTTGTTTGTGCCTTTTCATCAGCCTTATTAAATGGCTCGCCTTTTGTTAAATCAAGTTACGTTCCACGTTCCATTGTGTCTGCGTTTGGGTCCACTATTCACACTCCACACAGTCTGCTTCCACTGGCTGTGACATGAAATCTCCTCATGTGAACTTTGTGGCATATTAAAAGAAGACACTTTTCTCTCTGTGTTCAGTTTTGCTAAAATCAAGTTCATTAAGGCTCTAGAGCCAAAAGAAAGTTTATGTCTGCCTGCCAGATCCCACCTGTGTCACTCCAGTGGCACAGACTGACAGAAAAGCATTTATTGATGCTTGTCTACACAAATCTTGATGTGTTCTGCCACACTGATTATGAATGTTTATAAGACCTCAAAACACATAAAGAAATGTCAGATTATTTCTATATAACCTTAAGTAAAATAAATACATACATAAATGAATAAAAAATATAATGGTGGATCAATTATGGCAAGGGATAAAAGTAACTTTTAAAAATTAAACAGAAATAATAATTAATAATAATTGTTGTCTACTGAGCAGCTGGTAAACCACGCTGTAACACACTGACAGAGGATGCTCTCTATTGTGCTCCTTTCAAAATTCACCAAGTATGATACAGTGACCATGTGAGATTATTGGTAATGTGAACACCCAGATAGCTGATGTTCTGCATAATCTCCACCTTTTCACCATTTATGCAAAGTGGGGATTTTGTAGTATTTCCAGATCTTCTGGAGTCCATGCTGATATCCTTAGTCTTAGCAGTACTCAGGACCAGGTTATTTTCTACATACCACTCTGAGATGTTTAACTCTCTTTATAGCACGTCTCCTCATCGGTGGTGCTCAGCAAACTTGAGTACAGTTTGCTACACAAAAAAGCTGCCAGTTTAGAGGAATGTTTGCTTTGGATTGATTCACAACTTTGATTCAGATTGAAACATCTACAACTATTAAATAAATGCACAGATATTCATGTTCTTTATTAGATGGATACTTATAACCCTAGGATACCTTATCCTTCCTCTTGTTCTATATGCCTGTTGGCACAATCTCTGTATTTCACAAAGTGAAATGTCTGTAGAACAACATTTTCATTTTTAAAAAAGGCTTCCAATAAGTTGTATGAGACGTTATATGCTTAGGAAGGAGAAAAGCACTTGTATCGATTGGCTAGGCAGAGAGCTTGAGCTGGAAAGGATGTGCAGCAGGGTGATGGGAATGTACTAATCTGTTGAGAAGATGGAAGGAGTACTTTGAGGAGCTCATGAATAAAGAAAATGAGAGAGAGGAGGATGACTGGAAGAGTGTTAGTGAATCAGAAAGTGCAAAGAATAAGCAAGGAGGAGGTGAGGGCCTCTATGAAGAGAATGAAAATTGGAAAGTCGGCTAGCTCACATACCTGTGGCGGTATGGAGGTGTCTAGACGAGAGGGCAGTGGACTTTTCAACCACATTGTTTAAAACAATCTGATAGAGTGAAAGGATGCCTGTGGAATGAAGAAAAGGTATACTGATCTGTACCAAATGTACCAATTTTTGAGAAAAAGAGTTATGTATGGAGGTGTAGCAACTATAGGGGGATAAAGTTGATGAGTCATAGCACAAAGATATAGAAAAGAGTTTTTGAGTGAGCAACAGTATGACTTCATGCCAAGAAAGGGCACTACAGACAAGTGTTAATGGATAAGTATAGAAAAAATAAGAAGGAGTTGCACTGCGTCTTTGTGGATCTAAAGAATGCATATGACAGGGTGTCAAGAGAGGAACTGTGGAGGTGCATGTGGGAGTCAGGATGGCAGAGAAGCATGTGTGGCTGGGGCAGGGCATGTATGAGGACAGTGAGACAAGATGAGGTGTGATGTAGGAGTGACAGATGGGTTCAAAGCGGGGGTGGGATTACATCAGGGATCATATCTGGGCCCCTTTTTGTTTTGCACTGGTGATGTACAGGATGACAGATGAGGTCAGGCAGGACTCTCCATGGACTATGATGTTTGCAAGTGATATTGTGATCTGTAGTGAGAGTAGAGAACCAGACAGAAGAGAGCCTAGAGTAGTGGAGGAATGCACTGGAGAGAAGATTTGACAAAATGTCAACATTACCAGTACTTTAGTTTGTTTGTCCAACAGGTTAGTTTTGTTTTACCATAAAGCAGGCATCAATGGTGTTTAAGTACTCCAACAGCTTAACAAATCAAGAATATAATATAAAGAACATAATTAATTTTAGCATAAAACAGAAATGAAAGAAAAATGTAATCTCTTGTCGCACTTAAAGAGCAGTAACCAGAAGTTCTGCTAAATTTCAATCACAGATAGGCAACAGGTCTTTGCCAGTTTGTCTATCCCTGCTAGTTTCCTGTACCATGACAACATTTCCATTTGGTTGAAGGCAGCTGGCATTGTACACTTTGGAGCCCACAGTGTATGTGCTGTGAACAGTTGTTTTTTGCAGACTCATGTTTGGAGACTATAAAAACTAAACCTGACAAAATGGAAAATAAGAGCAGACTGAGAAGGATTAGAAAGTCTGCCTATCAACAGTAATTTGATGGAGAGCACATATTTTCAGATTTATAGGAATTATTCCAGAGAGCAGAGACACTTGCAGTGAGAATGGTGTTATATTACATTGGTCCCAGTGACACTTCAAGCCCCATGCACCTTTAATGAGGCAAAGTTCAGAAAGACTGGAGGTAAAGCCTTACAGAAGCCCTACATGTAAATACTTCAAATTAGGTCTAGTTGAGTTTGAAATATGAGTGTATTTGCATAGCAAGAAAGATTTAAAACAGAGTTAGGTTAAAATCTCCATTCTTTGAGAGGAATAACTATATTGAACATTTGAAAAATAAATGGTTGTGAAGTACACTAGCCAGTTCTTCGCTACCACCACCTTCCCTTCAGGATACCCTTGTCATTTCTCATCCTTCCCTGTCCCTCTGTTTTAAATGGCCTCTCTTCACTCTCTTTAATTGGAGAGTGTGAGTTTTGTCACCATCTTATTAATGTCTAAGTCTCTGCACGCTTCGGCAGTTCTGCTCCAGTGGGCACATCTGCCCATGTTCATCCATGCAGCCACAGAGGTGTCAGACATAGAAAGACACACACACACACACACACACACACACACATTTACCCATATGCACATGCAAGGTATTGTCACATGGGCTATTAAAAGTAAAGCTGGACCGATTATGATCCCATTCAGAAAGAGAATAGCTCTCTTGATGTGAATGATGGCACATCATATGGTGCAGAGTGAAGTGGGAGTTTCAGTGGAGATGGAGGGGAAAGAGAATTGACAAGAGGAAATGGAGAGTGGTATGCAGCCATAGAAACATGTGAAAAGAGTAGCAGAAAGAAGAGGTAAGGTATGATGATGGTTCCTATCTATCCAGACTGCTCATTTGAATATTAGCAGTCTGAAAGCCAACACACACACACACACAAACACACACATTTTTGAAGAACAACTCTTCTTCACGACACAGTTTTTGCTGTTGTAAATTAATGTGCAGACTATTAGCCAGAAACTAAGCAGTAAGTCTGTTTTATCCCCATGATGAACTTTAATACTGTAAAATAACAATAGCTAATCACATTTTCTTCCACTTATCTGTGGTTGGAGGGGGTGAAAGGGGATATTCAATCCCTCCAGTGAGCTGAGGGTCTACCTCAGAGCTTCCTTCCAACTGGACATGCCCACAAAATCTCCAAGTGAATGTGCCTGGGAGGCATCCCAATCACATGCCCTGAACCACCTCAGTTGGCTCTTTTCAATATGAAGCAGCACCAGCTCTACTCCAAGCTTCCTCCACATGTCCAAGCTCCTCTCTAAGACTGAGCCCAGTCATCCTATGAAGGAAACCAATTTCAAACACTTGTATCTGCAATCTCAGTGTTATGGTCACTATCCAGAGCTCATGACCATATGTGTTGGCTGGAACATCAATTGTCTGGTAAATCGAAAGATTTGTGTTCCACTTCAGCTCCTTCTTCATCACAACAGTCCAGTACGAAAGCTGCATTACTGTTTGTGCTACATCAGCCTCTGTGTATCTTATCCCCAAAACTCTTTTTCAATGTACAGAGAAGGATTTTCAGCCAATGAATATGCACTCCTGTGCAGTTCCTCCAAAATACAAACTACACATTGCTGGACGTAGATGTCAGATGTAGACTGGTGAGAAGTGGACCGGAAAAGGGAAGGAATAGAAGGTGGGGTTGAACAAGAATGGGAGAAGTGTGAAAAAAAACACATCAAAATCAAAATATACAGCATGAAAAGTACAGACAGTGGACTTTTCATTGTTTTTAACACTTGACTTCACTTCAGCTCTTTGTATGTTATAACTTCACTCTTCTCCATGGCTGGGTGATGGACCAACAACAGTACAAGCAAGAATGGCCCACAGGCAGGCTGTACCACATACTTTGTGCTTCCATCAACAACAGATGCACTTTGCTGAATCATAACTTCAGCTTTACCTTCAATTTAATCTGATGAAGACAACAAAAACCACGTCATCTGAGAAGAGCAAAGACACATATCTGAGGTTCCCAGACCAGGAAGTCCTCCTTGCTCTGATTGCAAACTGAGAACCTATTAACAAAATTTAAGACAAGGACCAAACTTGGCGCAGTATGAATGCCTTTATGTTATGGTGAGGAATACATGCACAGAAATGCAGTTCTGCAGGCCTTCTCCAAGTCCACAGAAGACATCAAAATTCCATCATCTCTGAGCAAGCTCAGAAAGACAAAGGCTGGTTCCTGATCCAAGGCCAGTAAGGGTTCCCTGGTTACACTTAAACATATTCCCTTTTGTACTGTCAATGTGTTTGTCATTTAAAATTACACACTCATAAAAAATAATAACAATAAATAATAATAATAAAAATAATTCAAGTAACTATTTCATAGTTCAAAAGAAAATGGCATCACAGGCTTTACATGTATACAGTTGTTAAATATGCCTTCCTTGCCACTATAAAACTGTACCTTATCACATCTTTACTGATGCTATCCTCTATTGATCACCTAACAACAAGTAGCCCAGAGAAATGCATCTGTGCTCATAAATGTCAACATTTTTTAGTGTGCCTCATACTTGTTTCACACTCTACAGAGCAGAGAATTCACATATTAAAACTGCCCTTCAAGACTTTGGGACAGCACGTGTAATAAAGGATCCAAATAAAGCATTCCTGGTGGAAATCATAAGCATCCAGAGAGAGCGAGAAAGGCAGCGTGGAACTTTGAGCATGTCAGCTGTTTTTCTGGGCCGTCTCAGAGGAGAGGTTTATGTAAGTGGTTTATTGCGTGCCTGCATCACGAAGGGGGGGGAGACACGGGGCATTTATGAGATTAGCACAAAGTAAACTTCTTCTTAGAGTGGTTTCTCTTGCAGGGGACATCAGCATTCGGCAATAGAGACAGCACTGGGCAGGGTGCAGGGTTAACAATCAGTTCAGGAATGAGAAAAAAAATGACAATATTAAATGTTCTCAGGGAAAATCAGGAGAAGGCACAAGAAAGGGACATGTCTCATGTTCCCATTACCTTAAGTGCATCGTGACACCAGAAGCAGAGCAGGCGACGGCCGTGGCACATGCATGACTGTCGTTATGTTGGCACCTGCTAATTTGCTTTACAGTACAACGTAGAATTATCTTATAGTGTATTTCAAGATTATAGGTATGAATTATGGCAAATGGCATAAGTGACTAAAGTTATGCAATAAAAATAAAATGACAAAGTTTTTGGCTCTAAAAGTATAGTGCTTTCAAAATATGATATTATGCAACAGAAAAAAGTTGTTCCAAGTATCCTGTAAAGCAAATCATAGTTCTTTTACAGATTTAAGATGCCTAGGTTGCTTCTGTCTCTTCACGAAATCCCAGGCAGACTTGATGAAGTAGAGATTGTGGCTCAGTGGGAGCCACACCATCTGTTGCAAGACTTCATATTGTGTTGTTCATATTGTGAAGGATCCACATTCAGGCTGTATGTGCCTGTTATCATGCTGCAGAATGACTGTGGTACTAGTCAGATATCTTTGGCCTGCACTGATACTTGATAAGGATACTGTGTAATGGATGAGAAAGTCCATCACACTGACCAGAAAACCAACTTTTAGAGAAAATGTGTAAAACAAAACCACATACCCTCATTGACTGAATGTCTCTTTATTTCTTCATCTACAAACCTCAATGAGTATCGAAATATCCACTGAGAGAAAGTGCAGATGTAATGTAATCCACTTTTTATAAAATAGCAACCCATTACCTCTATGTTTTTCTCTGAAAAAAAAAGCATTTTCTACAGAAATTCAGTATCGTTACATTTTTTAAGTAAATGAAGATATTTAAACACTTCATGTTGTCTGCTTGTAGAAAAAGAAGTCCGTTGTTATTCCGTAAATGGTCACAGAAGTCATCCATTTTCTAATTTGTTTTGAAAGAAAAGGGGAGGTCTATCGATATTACAAACATCTGGCCTGGTGATTGAGTATCATGTGAGAAGTAGAACCATCAGTCAGAAGAAGACAGACCTAATCTACCACTTCAGGTCTGCTGGTCTTAGAGAGGACGTGAGGGTAGCAATACACCCGGGGAAGGAGTCTCAGCCTCTTCTTCCTCCACAGCCAGTTAGCCACTCACAGCAACAGCTGGGCACTGATTAATTTGTCCGAAGGCAGTGATTTATTCATTTGAGAGGGACCCGCACGAACTCCATAATGGCTTTACATCATGTGCATACAAAGACAACACGCATTGCCATTTGGACTCACTTAATATTTATTCAATTTTTTTTCCCTCTTTCCTACTTCTCACCCTCTCACTCCTCTTCACTTTGCCATTAATCAGTTTTGACAGCTACCAAGAGGAGTGTGGTTAATGTGAAGTTTTATCATGATTAATTTTGTTTGAAGGAGGTATTTCTGATACATTTTTTATGCGGTATTTGCTTTGACTTTTCTACTTTTATAGACTCCATCGTCAGTTGCTCCACCTCAGCTCAGCTCAGATGAGAAATTGAATATTTTTCTTCTGAAGCCAGACCATTAAAATCAGCCCAGATCTAGTAGATTTTGTATTTAATGTGTAATCTAAGTAACTAACATGTAATGGGGTTTTTTTCACACTTTCACACAAATCTTTTTTTATTGTGTTTACAAGCGTTATGTTTAAAGAGCAGATGACTGCACTGACTAATTACCTTTCCAATACTTTACCACTGTTGAGTTTATACGTTGTTTTAATACACACTAGCTAAGATGAATAAAGGATTAATGTAGCACCTACTAACCCTAAAAGTAACCCTTTTTGTAAATCTCCAAAAGAAGGAGCATTAAAATAAAAGTGAATGCAGCACTGCAAAGCACAGTATTCATTCCAGCCCCATCTATAGCTAAAAACACACCAGCATATATAACTATGCTATTTCTTCCTGCAGTCTCAAGCTTTTTATCCCCTTTAGTATACTCTCAGGAATGCACACTTGTACACACACACACATGCACACACAAAGTGCTGACGCCAGCATTTTGTGCTTTGTGTTTTCACTCTCAGCTCTTATAATCTGTTTTATCTCAGGTGCTGCCAATAGCAGGTTTAATTAATGAGAGGATCTTCTTAATGTAATTTAGCCTCGAAAGGATTATAAAATGACACATCACTCTGCAGCCTGCAAGGCAATGAGGGATCATGAGGGAGTGAGGGGTGGAAGGAGAGAAAAAGACCTAGCTGAAAGTCTGTATGACTTGTGTTATATTGTCAGCAGCACTTCAAAGCTCAACAGCATTAAAAACTGAAAATTACATCAGTTTGTGGAAAAGTCTTTGCTGAATCTGTATGTGCATGCACATGCTTCAGATTCTTTGTGTATCCTCTATTTAAGTTTTGGTTTTGCACATTTGTCATTAGCTTTTCTATCAAGGGGGTTTGGACTTATCTTTTAACACAGGGGTGTCCCATACTAATTAAGGCCAGACTGAAAAGCTACTCAGCCTAAAGCATTGCAAAGTGTCATTCTTTCATTTACCCTAAGACCCGAGAGAAGCACAGACAGGGAAGTGAGAGACACTGGGTTACAAGTAAATATTAAGATCGCTGATGCATGCAACACACTGGGTGAAGGCGTTATGACTGGATTCATAACTGGACGGTTACTAAACTATGTGACTTACAATCACTGTGTTGCTCTCCCTTAAGTTTACACTAATGTTTCTCCAAGACCATATTTTATTGAGTTGCGTAAGATGGTACATTATCATTAAATATAAATAAAGACTTTATTTTATTGAGGTTTTGGAGACACGTGACCACCTAGAGACTGGTCTGCAATCATCTGGTAACTTCCAGTCATTAGCCAAAAATATGTATTCCCCTAATTGGTGTACGCACCCTCTTTGCAGCAGATTTCACCTACCGACAGCCAACTACACCAGGAACTATTAGCCAACAAGAAGAGGAATACATATTTTTCACTTGAGACTGATGGTTGTATTACATCCAATAATGTGGACAACTCTTACACACAACGTCACACGAGAAAGCGTTGTAGCTCAATAGAAGTAGTACATAGGTGTACGTCTCCTGTACATGATTGGATATTCTATGTATTGGTGTATGAGATCAGTTTTAAAATATGATGCAGGTATTTGTATTGTAAATGCACAAAGGCATTGGAAATGAGTTTTATGCACTGAAAATGATTGCAGTATCTTTCTGCATGTCTCTTCGTGTGTGTGTGTGTGTGTGTGTGTGTGTGTGTGTGTGTGTGTGTGTGTGTGTGTGTGTGTGTGTGTGATTCTGTGCAGATGTGTTTGTATTACTCCTCTTGAGCAGGACATTCAGACCTCATTTACACTTGATCACTTCTTGGACACAACATGCAGACTGTGTCATGAGGTGTTCGGTAAAGGAGCGTTTGACGCTGCGCTGGTTACTGGTCTCGTGGAAATAATGCTACCTGAGAGCTGATCGTGAACCTTCGTCAGTCGCCCGAGGCTCACCTGTTTTTGGTTGTAGTTCCTGATTGGTTCTTTGTAAGCGCTCTGAACACTTCCATGTCTGCAAATGCACGATGTGTGCGTGCGTGTGCATGTGTCGCCTCTGTTGTGAGAGTTCCTGTAACAAACTGTGGTTAGTCTGCCTCAGGTTCTCGGTCTCGCTCTCTCTGTGGAGTCTTTGAGGTTTCTCTCTCGGCCCAGTGGGACCAGTTAGCAGCTGACTAGCACTGATAGTGGGCCGGCTAGACTGTTCTTCCCCTGAAAAATGCTGGAAAATCAATGGCACAGGGAGCTTCGCTGGGGTGGGTGTGGGGGTGGTGCAGCGCTCAGCATCCTCAGCCTGCTGTAACACACCTCCTGGAAAGTGATCCAACTGAAGCCACACATACTGTGGACTACCCCCCAGGCAGTTGGTAAGTAGTACTGTAATCTCATTACCTTTTTACTGCAATAATCTCAGTAATCACATTACATTTACAATCATGCCGTTATTTGCATTAGAAAGGTTCTTCAGTAATCTGCACGCTGGGTGGATGGAAAAGGAAACCCATCGAGCTTCTTCCTGTGCACTTGCGCTATGGTCAGCTGATTCAGTTCGTGTGCAGGTAGGAGGACAGTGGTGGAGCAGTCCACAGCTTTTGAGGAGTGGACATTTGGACTTCTATTTTTATCGCACAAAAGGAAAAGTTCAAACTGCGTCCAGAACAGAAACAAACTGTGTTACGGCGCTAACACAACATCCGGGCAGAGCTCGATCTTCAACAGGTAACGAAGGCAACGGTGAGCCGCAGCCTCCGTTTCCACCTGTTCCACCAGAAGATTGAAAACAACTGGAACAGGTGAGGAAGTGAAGTCCAAAGAGGTTCCAGAGGGTCCGTCAGGGGCTGTAACCAGAGTCTACAGATAAAAGATGATCACAGGAACCGTGATGCTGCTCGTGTATTAGTGACGTCCTGAGCACGGGCATCTCCGCCTTATGAAACCTGGGTGAAGGGTGGATGTGACTGAGACACTGAAGGACACAGTAACCCATAACCTGCCTCCTGCTCCTTCCAAACCTCCAAAGTAAACATCATCTTGTATTCACTAAGACTTGAAACAGCAACTGAGACCATAAACCCACGAGGACCCGAGAGCAGCTGAGCAGCAGCTCCTTTTCTCACAGAACACGTTTGGTTTGGCGAATCCCGATAGAAAGGTGATGAGCTGGTTATTGGTTGGTAGCTCGACTGGTTTTACTCTCGTGAGGATCCTTCATGATCATTCACTTGCTTGAGTTTGGGGCAGCAGACATGGGTCATGTCAGGTCCTGCCTCTTGTTCTGAGAGGCTGCTGTGACCACTTCAGCTCTTCCATTACGTCATCCAGCTGCTTAAACACATAGATATAAATTCATAGAAGTCTGTGTGGAGAAATGTTTTTAAAGAGGAACCAGTCCTCTGCTTCGTCCTGTCTAAATAAATACAACAGTTTATAAGTAATCTGAGAATTTATTCATGTTGGAGTTTCTTTATGTGAAAACAGGAGAAACCGATGGCTGATGAATCAAACTGTGGAGTGTGACGTGCATGAAGTGAGGCGGCGAGTGTGAAGATGCCGCTCGATGTTGTTCTGACAGCTCGTGTGTTGAGTCGCGTCCTCCTGCCAGCTCTGACAGAGCAGCTTTCACCTCAGCTTGTCAGCTCTGGAGATGGAAGCCCGCACTGCCAGCCAGACAGACTCCCTCCTCTTCCTCACTGTGTGTGTGTGCAGATGATGGATGAGGAGAGAGGAGCAGGGCTACGGTACTTCTGCAGCATTATGTCTTAAACGGGTTCTTGGCTGCGGAGCAGCATCCACTCACAGTCACGTCTTCGTCTCGCTCTCACGCACATTCCAGCTCCCACTTTCTCACCTCTGTGTGTCTCTTTCTCTCTTTTTAATACATTTAAATCCACTGTCACAATTTCATGGGTTCAAAATTAGCATCAAGTAGATATTTGTGTGTGCCAAAATGGTGTTTGCTCCAGTCCCCTCCAAATCTGTTAATACTGGCTGCGTGAAATCAGACACTTATATTTATCTTAATGTAATTTAATTATCAAGATAAGAAGTGTTGCCTTCCAAATTTGCAGTACCTACTTTTTTTGTATAAGTACTTTTCCAAATCCTTGAACCTGCAGAAGTGTGACAACCTTGATCAGCTCTAGATTTCTGCAGGTAAAAGGAAGCCCAGCTGATGACTGTTCACACACCGGACGACAGGTTTGTAGCTCCTGCATCCCACTGACGCCTTCTTCTGACCAGTGTCTGTTTGTCAAATGCTGACATATCAGTGAAGATAACAAAGATTTACAGGTTAGAGTAAAATGTCAATCATATTTATTTCGCCTCTGTAATATTCCGGATATTTATCATTGAGCTATTTGTTAGAGCTGTATCATTAGAGCTGTTTCTTATATTTTGTAAACTTTGAACTAATTAAATAATACAGTCGATTACAGTCTGTTGCTGCTACAGCTTCACCGACACTCCGCCCGTCTCCAAACCGCTGTTTAGTTTTCAGTCTTCTAACTCGGCCGAACCTCAAATCTTCTTTTTCGTGCACACCTGGATGTTAAACTTGTACCAGCTGGGAGAACAGCCACGTTGATCATTTTATCTGAGCTGAAAGAATCTGGATCATTTCTAACTCTTGGTGTTAAAGGTGGTCTGACAAACACATTCAGAGAACAGCCCATAAAAATCCCGTTCAGAGTCATCTTCTCGTGCAGCTCGGCACTTTGTGTATTTACTTACAGCCGGCACATCTCTTGTATGTGACATTTACATTTTGATGTGTGATATTTTAACTTCTTTCTGTCATTTGTTGAATCTTCTGTTGTGAGCCGTCTGTGATGAGCAGAGAGCTGATGTTAGGATGTGATTAGACGTGTGTTTACCTGCTGCCTCCACCTTTTATGCTAAGCGAAGCACATCTCCTCCCAGCTGCAGGGCCTCAGCACACGAGCACGGGAGAGATTTCATCTCCGTCTCAGTGAGACTGTTTTGTAGGAATTGCTCTGAGGGAGAGATCAGATGATGAAAATGTCAGTGCTGCCACTATATGACACTTTAAGAGCCATCCGTCACGCACACATTACACTGCATTAAATGAACACCGTGCGCTCACAGCAGCACCGTCAGCACTTTCCATTAATGCCACAAATATCTGACGCCTCCGTTCTCCAGACCCACCTCGGATTTTACTCTGTGCAACGAAAGAGAGGAAGTCTGCCTGATCTTGTTTCTTGTTGTGTCCCATTATTCGCTGCTGCAATGACCCAGTTTCTGTAAATGGGCTATTAAACCTTCATCCTCAGTTAAACCGTTTCAGACATAAAGGAGGAACGAGTGAAACAAGGCAGAGAGCAGGAAAACACGGAAAAGCAAGAGAGCAAGAGAGCAACAGTGAACAGCGAGAGACAACCAAACGCTTTGTCACAAAGGTTCGATACATCACGGGGCTCGGCTTTTCTCTGGCTTCACGGTGTTTTTATTGTCGCGGGTGACACTTACGGGCCGTGACGAGCGGCGTATTCCCCTGTAGCTAAACAGAATTTATTTTATTTGAAATTAACGTGTAATTATATTTACCCACAAATACTTAAAGGAAGGTACCACCTTACAATAAAACAATGAATCCCGTTAAAATCTGTAGACCTAACTAACTTCCGTTTTTCCTTTCACAGCCCCGTGCTAGGCAGGATGACGCTCCTCCACAACACAACCAACCACCTGAAGAGCACAGCACGCTTACAACGTAGGATGGGGAAATGTGTTTGTCTCCAAGGTTACCGTGAAACTGCACACTTCTTAAAAATGCAGTTCTTAAGATTGCATACACAAGACTTTACTTACTTTACTATAGTATACAGGATAAGTATTTCCTTGTTTCCTGTAAAAACCTGACCTGCTGCCCATTATTCTAGTCTACCACCTCTAAGTATGTGTAGGTGAATATAATTACTGCATACTGTATTATAAAGTGTTACCAGCTCTGCCCCGCCCTCGTTGTCTTCACCTGTGTCTAATCAAGCTTGTGTCCCATTTCCAAGCTTTGTCTGTTTTGGTTTATTGATCAGTGATCGAAAAGCTTCACTTTCTGTTTATTTTGCCATTTTGCATTTGGCTCTAAAATCTGAGCCAGCCAGTTTCACGGATGTAAATAACTCTTACTTCACCCAGTGTGCCTGTCACTGTGATGGGGATTATGGTTTTGACATAAATGCCCTCAGAGCGCAAAGTGCGACGATCACAGCTCTAACTGAGGCCCGTTATATAACGCCTCTGACGTTTCTGCTCACACATAGGAGCGGATAGTGTCTCTAACCTGTGGAAACCCTGACATGATACACATAAGTCTGTCTCCCTGAGGAAAACTGTTAATTACCCAGCCTCCTCCCTCCCCTCCTAAACATCACCCAGGTGACTGACTGAAAGGAGTCCTTCTCCTGCAGCTCAGGTGGACTCTTCATCATGTCTAATGTCAGTCTGTCCTCTCCTGTTAGGTTAAATCAGGCTGCAGTTATTAAGGGAATTGGTATTAAAACTGTCCACTCTTGTTTTGGGATTGCTCTGTCTGCACTGGTTTGTTTTACGAGCCTTATCTTTCCCTCTTTCAAACGACTCCATTGGCACAGCAGCCAGTGGCTCAGCGCGTTCTACCTATTTTAAAGGAGCTGTGACGTCACACAGCAGCATTGCATTGGTACACTCAAAGTTTCCCCAGAAAACGAATACTTCCCTCTCTCTGATTCGTTAGATCCATAAATGAGCAATGGACCCAGCAAGTCCCAAAAGCTGCAGTTCCTCTGCCGTCCAGCAGAGGCTCCAGCAGTGAGTCAGTCCCCATAGAGCAGAAATAAACATGTTTACGGCCTGATACACAAACTGTTTGGTCTCTGTTTCCCTTCATAAAGACTGCACGGGGGGAGGAGCCCCCTGTTTAAAATGTGTTAAGGCTTAAAGTTTGTTTCATGGCTTCGTGTCAGACCTCCACAACTGTGACACCATACGGGTGCTCTCCGGTCTAACAGATGATAAACTTGTGGATTACGTGTCCTGATAATAAAATAATGGTTTGTTTTGTGTAATTTGTTCAGCGTGTCACTGAGTCAGGGAGATTTGCTCTTTAATGAACTCCTGGAGCAGCTGAATCTGGAGAGGAAACAAAAGGTTCTCGCAGGAAACGGGAGCCAGTTTCGTCTCCACGCTGCCGCTCAGCTGAGTGACTGCTCGGTGCGCCCATTTGTTTATCTGTCTCCGCTCTACATTTATTCACATTCAATCTCACGGCCCAGCAAACACAGTAAATACAGCCGGTGTGCCGGAGAGGAGTCGAGAAGGGAAACGAAATGAGAAGTGACTATATTTAATATCGCCTTTATATTAAATCCCCATATGAAGACAGTATTAAAGCATTACAGACTGCTTTTTGGCTGCATGTTGGATCGTCGGCGTGTAGCACTCAGCACCATCTTTCACTGGATTATAAAACGATCAGAACTAATGGTTGCTTTTGGTTGTGAGATCATCATAACAGTTTTCCAAACACATTTTAAATAAGAAAGGTGGGAAGTAAAATACAGTCCAACGAGACACCTGTAAAGATGTGTTTGGTCATGTGACTTCAGGCCATTCGTTGTCTATCTGCTGTGTGGGCCCGCTTCCAAAAACACTACTAAAATAATAAATGTAGAAGTGTTTGTGGACGTGAGCCTGCAGCCCTGGGGCTAAACTCAAACACCAGCCCTCCGCTGCTTTTCTCCGCTTTATGGACCAAATATGAAGCACTTTGAGTCTGCCGTGAGTTCTGTGTTGATCGACATGTTTCCTTGGGGTACGTCTGTTCTCATTTCACAGGTGTGTCAGAAGCTTCGTGTCTGTAAACTCGGCCGAGTTAAAGAGGAAGCGAACCCAATGATTGAGCGTCTTCCTCGTGAGGGCTGAGCACGCCCTTCGTGTTTACCTGTACGTCGTTTGTTGGACAGTCCCTGATGTCAAAGACAATGACGGGTCTGAAGAAAAAGTCCCACACATCCTTGCAGGTGTGTCACTGGATGATGCCTGTGACACTTGAACAAGGACAGGGAGGGACAAGCCAACAAATCCAGTCTCACTGGATCTATTTAAAATGCTGTCTGTGATGTCACCCGTGATGACCTTAAAGTGGTTCTTTTTTAAGAGTTTTTACCTTTGCAGAAGGCTGGAGGCCTTCAGGAAGCTGAAGCCGGATCCAGATTCAGGCAGACTGACTAAAATCACCGCTTTACTACACAGCAGAAAAGAGTGACATCATAATGAAGGTAAACCAGTAGCTCTGCCAGGTCTTATCTTTCAATAGTTTTGGGGTGATTCTGGACTTTCATTCAGCATTGGGAGGGAGAGATGAAAGAATTAGAGAGGAGCTGAATCAGTTTTCTGCTCCTGCTGTGTCAGGGACAGGATAATGTGTGGAAGGCTTCACTGTTTTTATCAGCCACTGCTGCTTACGCTGCAAAAACTGTCCACTGGAAAAGAAGAGTGCTCCTCAAATCGAAAATGCAGTTATTATCTGCTGCCCTGCATGTCAGCCTGAGCTGCTTTGAGATAGGCAGGACCAGTAAAAACAGTGGGCTTATACCCATGATTTCTTCTCCACCAGAATTACCTCCAAGTTACTGTACAGCTTCCTCAAAAAGCTTAACAAATCAAGTAGCTGCACAGCTTAATCCAAGGTCTGTGAGTCCAAACTGTTCCTGAAGTCTTTATTTTCAGAAAAACTCCTTCCTCACTGTCAGCTTTTTCCTGGAGGATTAACTCCTAAAGAGAGCGGCACGACACCAACTGTCTCAAAGTTTTGATATTTAAGAAAATATACTTGGTATAACATATTTTTATTAGCAACAGACATTTAAAGGAAAAAATACTTTCTAGTATTTCCTAGGAACTATTCAGCAACGCAAACATGGTTTTTGTTGTTTTGTTTGGGTTTTTTGGTGGTTAGCAAACTCAGTGTCAACTTTTGAGCTGAAAAATGAAGCCAACACCGAAGCTCTTAAACCTGCAGTTCCTCTAACGTCCAGCAGAGGCAGCAGTGAGTCAGTCCCCATAGACTCTCATGTTAAAACTCTGTAGCAGAAATAAACGTGTTTACAGTCCAATACACAAACTGATTGGTCTCTGTGGATCATTTCCTCCTTCGTAACACCTGCACAGGATGAGGAAGTTTTTATAACTCACCTGGATTAAGTTTGCATTATTAGGGGCGTGGCCTCTTTAACTGCTGGCTGTCTACTAGGCTGAACTGTTTGTGTTACCTACAGTTCAGCCCCGTGTTTGTGCTGTTGGATCATTTTTAATGACATCATGTGCAGTGTTGGGCAAGTTACTTTGAAAACGTAATTAGTTATAGTTACTAGTTACTTCTTCAAAAAGGGTAACTGAGTTAGTAACTGAGTTACAATATTATAACTAATATTGTATAACTAATATAACTAAGTAACTAATTACTAGGAAAAGTAACTATTGCGTTACTTTAAAAACTGTGTAACCTCTGGGCTCCAGGGTATAATCGGCCGTTTCTGACTACTTCTGATTGGACGTCTACATTTGACCTTTACAAACGGTTTACCTCGCCTTGTTTGGTATCATTCTTTTCAGCACAACCTCACATGTCTGAATTTACTGTTATTTTGTCATTTTGACACACTGTATTTGATCTAGAATCAGACAAAAAACATAAAATCTGAGTAGAAAAAAGTTGTTTTTTACTGTAACGACCACGAACATGTTTGACGAATCATTTTCATAACTTGAAATGCAAATATAAATTGTAAATTTTAAAAACCTATGCACAAGTTTTGCAAACAACAAAGTTAAATGCAGCTATTTACCTAAAAATGCAGCCAAGGCGTTTTTTTTAACCATTTCAAACTATTTACAGAACAATCAGGCGTTCTG
>VVHJ01032774.1:18691-33043 GCA_015107715.1 Tylochromis polylepis | reverse complement strand
ACCACAGATTTTCAATTATATTCAGGTCTGGGGACTGAGATGGCCATTCCAGAACGTTGTACTTGTTCCTCTGCATGAATGCCTTAGTGGATTTTGAGCAGTGTTTAGGGTCGTTGTCTTGTTGAAAGATCCAGCCCCGGCGCAGCTTCAGCTTTGTCACTGATTCCTGGACATTGGTCTCCAGAATCTGCTGATACTGAGTGGAATCCATGCGTCCCTCAACTTTGACAAGATTCCCAGTCCCTGCACTGGCCACACAGCCCCACAGCATGATGGGACCAGCACCATATTTTACTGTAGGTAGCAGGTGTTTTTCTTGGAATGCTGTGTTCTTTGTCCTCCATGCATAACGCCCCTTGTTATGCCCAAATAACTCAGTTTTAGTTTCATCAGTCCACAGCACCTTATTCCAAAATGAAGCTGGCTTGTCCAAATGTGCTTTAGCATACCTCAAGCGGCTCTGTTTGTGCTGTGGGTGGAGAAAAGGCTTCCTCTGCATCACTCTCACATACAGCATCTCCTTGTGCAAAGTGCGCCGAATGGTTGAACGATGCACAGTGACTCCATCTGCAGCAAGATGATGTTGTAGGTCTTTGGAGCTGGTCTGTGGGTTGACTCTGACTGTTCTCACCATCCTTCACCTCTGCTTGTCTAAGATTTTTCTTGGTCTGCCACTTCGAGCCTTAACTAGAACTGAGCCTGTGGTCTTCCATTTCCTCATTGTGTTCCTCAGTGGAAACTGAAAGCTGAAATCTCTGCGTTAGCTTTTTGTATCCTTCCCCTAAACCATGATGTTGCACAATCTTTGTTTTCAGGTCATTTGAGAGTTGTTTTGAGGCTCCCATGTTGCCACTCTTCAGAGAAGATGCAAAGAGGAGAAAAACTTGCAATTGGCCACCTTCAATGCCCTTTCTCATGATTGGATTTACCTGTGTATGTAGGTCAGGGGTCACTGAGCTTACCAAACAAATTTTGTGTTCCAATAATTAGTGCTAAAGGTATTCAAATCAAGAAAATGACAAGGGTGCCCAAATTGATGCACCTTCCTAATTTTGTTTAAGTAACTATTGCACACTTTCTGTAAATCCTATAAACTTCATTTCACTTCTCAAATATCATTGTGTTCGTCTGCTATATGATGTATTTAAATGAAATTGCTGATCCAAACAACCAATGAGTTATAAAGAAAAATCATGAAAATGATCAGGGGTGCCCAAACTTTTGCATACCACAGTAGATGGGAAGATTGATAACCATTTTGTGTTTGAAAGCTCACTGAGAAACCTACAACATGTTAGCCTTCACACCAAACTGTGCAAGAAAGTAGGTCAGCTTTATTTTAAAAATAAATAGCTAAATATTTGCTAAAAACATGTTTGAATGTGCGACCTTATATTATAGTTAGGTAGTATATAAAAAATGTTTCATAGAATGATGGTAAAAACCAGTACACCGTTGACAAGACTTTTGTATATCAGGGGACGTTAGACATAACCTGGTCCTCATCAGGTCCTAAAGTTAGATAAACTGCAAAAATCTCAGACTCTGCAGGACTCAGTTAGCATATGAAATATTGCAGTTCATGTGTTCATAGAAGAAGACTGAATAAGTGTGACCTGTTTGGAACACAAACATGGCAGAATGACTTGGATTTGAAAATTTGTATCTGAACAAATCACAAGACTTCTGGAACAATGTCCTTTGGATGGACCGGACCACAGTGGAGATGTTTGGCTATAATGCACAACAAGTGACAAAGAAGTGCCTCATAACAACTGTCAGCACGCCAGTATAGCAGTGATGATTTGGGTTTGTTTTCCAGCCACGGGCTCTGGGCATGCTGTACTCACTGAGTTGACCATGAACTCTTCTGTATACCAAATTGTTCTATGGTCAAATGTTAGGTTATCTGTCTGACAGCTAAAGCTTCACCCAAACTGGGTCGTGCAGCAAGACAATGATTGCAAGCACAGCAGCAAATCTACAGCAGAGTGGCTGAAAAACGGCTGTTGAAACGGCCCGGTCAAAGTCCACACCTCACCCTGGCTGAAATGCTGTGGTGGGGCCTTAAGAGAGCTGTGCATCAATTAATGCCTGCAAATCTCAATGAACTGAAGTAACTTTGTAAGAATACAAAAAAAATGATTAAAGCTATTGTTACTAAACTGCCTTGAGGCAACTGTTGTGATATGACGCTATATAAATAAAATTGAATTGAATTGAAAAGATGATAATGAATTATGGGGTGTACTTAGGTTTTCTCACACAGCTTTAACATCTAATTTCTAATTTTTGTTGAATAAATAATGACACGGATTCATATGTCTTGTTTTGTACTTCACTGAGGTTGTATTTACCTCATTTCAAATCCACTAATGACCAGATTATGTTTAATATGCCCTGATGTGTAAAACTTTAGAATTGAAAGAGGGTGTACTTTCTTTTTACAATTACTTTATTGTAATTTATGCTTTTTAACACTTACGTTTTCCTCTGATATCATGGTACTGGAAGGTGAAGCCAGTAAAACTAAAGCATAAACCTTTTCCTGTATTCCCATTTCAGTGTGAGATCAGAAACCTCTCCAGACCCATGGTGGTCACCCACCCTATTAGTTCACTGTCACCTAAAATGAGGACCCCTACTGGCCAAAGAATCAAGCGACTCAGCGTCACTCCACTGGCCAGACCAGAGCCGGAGCACAGCAGTGAGTATCATTTACTTAATTTTGGTGATTTTACTGCCTTTGTGTTTGAAATATATCACACTCTGTCTCTAGGCCTGGTGGTGGAGACTGGACCAGTGATGGGAATTGTCTTTGCTGCCTTTGTAATGGGTGTCGGTCTGATGGGGGGGCTGTGGTGCATCTACAATTATACAGGTAATGAAGGCAGCTTGTGCGTTCTCTGTATATTGTCATCTTATCAAGTTTCTTGGAATAAAAAGCAGAGTTAACATTTAAATATGAGTTTTGTGCTGATCAGTAATGGGTGTATTGATCCCAGAGTCCTCGAAAGTCTTTGAAAGAAACAGCAGCACAGTTAAGGAAATCATATCTTTAGTTATTTTCACTTATTTATATCAAATATCAGCAGTAACAAATAATGTCTGTGACATTAGATATTATCATTGTATTTCCTGATGATCAGAATCTGAACCATATTTTTTTGTGTGTTTTTCATTTGCGTACCTGACGTATTTCACATTTTCAGTTTGAAGACACAGAAATTAAAGCGTATCAATCTGTGGATGCATTCATGCTGCTAGAAACTCTTCCAAATTATTGTAACTTAAATTTGCATCATGTACTTTGAACAGAGAGCATAGTTTTAGCAGTAAACCCAAATTAATTTCAAAGATGAAAAACAGGATACACCATATTTTCTATATATTTTCTGTGGAGACACTGTAACACAACTCTATGTGTATTATTCTGAAGCGGCGCGGCCAGCATCTTATAGAGATCATTTAACAGACCAGACTCATGGAGAACACAACATCTGGAGCCCACCTTCAGTGTCTGATCAGTCCTCAAGCTCAGTGTGAGGTAAGAACTGATGATGAAGGTAATTCAAAGGGGACTCACTAAATGTGTTACACTTCCATTCCTTATAAAAGATGAACTGCAGCTGATAATCACATATTTTATTACTGTTGCTTTTCATGAACATACCCTGATTAAATTATCACACTTGCATCAAAGCTGTTGAAGAAGAGAGAGTGCCAGTAGTGCAACTTTCTAGTTTGAGGGGGAATTATAAAATTTGGTCATCACTATGAAGTTCACTGGGTCTGTTTTGGGGGAACATGTCATGTGGAGGAGTATACTCTGAACAGGTTGCCAGATCATGGGAGGGTTAACACAGACAGACATTGATCCACCATCACATTCATATCTACAGCCAATCTAGACTCAAACAGTTAACCTACAGTGCTGTGCTAAGGATTTGGGTCAGCCCTAATTTCTGTATATTTTGCTAGGAAAGTGGGAAATGGTGCAGCAATTTAATGAAACGCCTGCATGCATGGAAATGCTGTATTTAAGGAAAAGTCATAATTCCATCAGTTTTGACATGATTCTCAACACCGCTGGCTTAAATGCAGCTCCAACCATGACAGAGCCTTCACCGTGTTTTACAGATGGCTGTGGCTGCTTTCGACTTGTCCAGTTTCCTCAATTTTTTTTGAGGACACACTGCACACCGTACTGAGAAATGCCAAGTATTTGTCTAATACCTTTTTGGGAATGAGCTCGTGCATTTCAATAAAATATACTTCACTACTTTAATAAGACAAGTTGTTATTTTGGGGTGATGACTGAACCACCATTAAAGTGAAAACACTAGTATTTGGTAGCTTATAAACTATAACTCTGTGCTGTTTCAATTAAAGAGCTGTGCATCTACCGCCGTGCCGTTGAACTGTACGTCTTACGCCAGCTGGGCTGCAAAGACCTAATGTCAAAGCTGTACATTTAAAATAAACTGTTGTGGTTAGAAGCACCGTCATTTCCAGAAAATATATCAGCATTATGTTGAGCACCTGCAGATTTCAACTTTGATATGCCCGATAGGTCTGAACAGTGTTATTGTTTTATCTCTTTCTCAGGATTTCCTCCTGCAAATCTGAGAACGGAGAACTGGGACAGAGGTTTCAACAACTTCTGTGTGTGCAGCTGCCTGTCGCTCTCTTTGTGTGTGTGTGCATGTGTGGGCATTTCTCCTCATGAGTACGGCTCGTTACCCTGTAAAGGACTGATACTGTATATGATAAAATGAATACAGCGCCGCTTATTCATCGCAGCATGGTGAAGGGTCATGAGTTTTGACTCAAAGTGAAAAGGAGCTTCTTTGTCTTGTTTGGTGTTGTCAACCATTCGATGCAGAGTCATTTCAAAAGTGGCAGCGGATCGTCACATGTGGAGGCACATATATGGATCTGACAGAATCTAAACATGGTCGGAGTGAGTCACTCCGAAACCACATTACCGTTGTTAACTGTATAGAGCAAGGTCAAAGATGAGGTCACAGTGTGCCTGTCTGAACAGTCAGCTTTTTACACTCGTTTTCATTATTTATGTTGTGAATCAGCTGGATGTTAAAACTGCATTTATCTGTACGCAAACTCTTTTGTGTATGTGGGAAACATAAGACGTATTAAATGAGCTAAAATCTGTCTCGATCTTTCTCTCTCGTGAGTTTCTCAAAAAAATGTAACCATCTCATGAATGTAAGGTACATATTTAACTCTTTTGGTCTCCCCCGATGTCTGAGTTTTGAAGCTTTTTTTTTTTTTAACACCTTTTTTTTCACAAAACCAAATGTAAAGCAAGTAGTGAGCATAGCCATAACGTTAAAGTCGAAGACAAAGACAATGCTTAGCAAAGCTTAAGGGAAACATGCCGTGGCTGATGGATATCTTTGGGTTTGTCAGATAAGTAACACCTTTCACAAAATTGTGCTGATTTTCTTTAAAGGTGCTGTATCCTTAATTCTGTCTCTGAAAACTGAAAAGTGCTGCTGGGCTGTTTCGCAGCTCAACCAGAAGCGAGGCCATTGATGTTTACATCCTGCAGTCAGCATCTGGGGTGTGACATGTATCTCTGTGCCTTGCTCAGGGGTTCAGACTATGGCCGTTACCGTGCAAAAAGACCAAACTCGTTTGGCCATTTTTGATGTTTCAATTCAAGGAATACCATCAATTTGTCGTGGTACTGGGTCGTTGAACCAGTGTTCTGAGTTTTGGACCTTTTGAATCTTGTTAAATTTATTTTTTGATTTTAAGAAGTGAATTTATTTTCTGGATTTTATTATGTTGGGTTTTCTTATTTAGTTCTTGTGACTAGAAATGGTAGAGTTTGGTAATCCCTGGTAATTTCCTTGCTATATTATTAGAGGTCTCTAGTTTAGTTTTAAGTTACTTTAGGGTTATCAGTTTATGTTCCCGCTCTGGTCTGGTCTATGTGTTTTGTTCCTTGGTGTCCCCTCCCATCTGTCATGTCTCTCGCTCTTTCTCGCTCCCTCTCTCTCTCCCCTGTCATGTCTCTCGCCCTCTCTCTCACATCCCCGGCATGTCTCTGTGCTCTGTCTCCATGTTCTTCTCCCTGTGTTTCATCCTTTGTCTCCCTCGCTCTGTTGTGTGTTTCCATGTTTGTTTATCCCCTTGGTGTGCGTGCTACTTCCTGTTTTGGCAGTCCCTTGTCTCGTGTGCATTGTGTTTCCCCTGTCTCGTTATTCCTGACTTGTCCCTCCTGTGTTCCCATGTGCCTCCACTTTCCCTAATCACCCTCATTGTGTCAGTTCCCCTTTGCCCCACATCAGTTCTCCTCCCTCCATGTTTCAGGTTCCATGTTCTATGTTCCTAGTCTGAGTCTCCTTTTGCCTTTTGTTTTGTATTCTTGTTTGGTTTTTCACCCAGCCCAAATAAACGTTTCACTTTTTGTTGAGTCGTGTCCGTCCTGTCCTCTCTCCAACACGATCTTCACACGCAGATCATGACACAATTAAGCAACAGGGAAAAATAGTACGCAGTAATTTAACGGTATTGCAGTTATCGGAAAAAGTCTAATTGGTAACACTTTATAATACAGTCGGCAAACTAAGGGTGGAATTTCCCTGTCATCAAATGGAATCTCATTGTATTTTATTTGAAATTATAATAATTCAGTGTATTAACCTACCGATACTTAAAGGTAGGCACACTAGAATAAGGGGGTAACAAGTCAGGTTTTTACAGGAAATGAAGCAATAATGATACTGTAAGTCATTTTAAGAACTCTGTAATTCCAAGTAGTGTCTAAATTCTTGGTACTTTACAGCAAAGGAGACAGAAATTACATTGTAAGTAATTTTAAGTACTGCATAATATCTTGGTAATTTTCTGGAAACGGAAGCAATATTTTCCCATCTTACATTGTATGTACGCTTTACTACAGCACAGGCTGTATTATGGAGTGTTTCAACTTTGCCTAATTATCCAGTGTTTTACAGGAAAGGAAACACTCATTTTGAAAGTTATGTTTGAGCAGTCATAGTGAAAAAAAGTTAGACTCTTGGTTTTATTATTATAGGATCATATGAGCCTGCAAATTTCAATGGTATTTTTGTTAAGTTGATAAGGCAGAACAGTCCTTGTCACATTTATATTGGTAAAATAAAAGGACAGTTGAATAGTGAAACATCCATCATCCACATAAACATAATGAATATGAAATAAAGATGTAAAAAAAAATATATGCAAAAGGGCAAGATTAATTAACTCCGTAATACTGCCCATGCCTCAAAAAGACAATCATATTTACATGCTTACATGCTTATTTTTCCCCAAAGTTACCATGAAATTGCACGCTATCTAGAATTTCATACACAATATTTAAATTTACTTAAAATTATTTACATTTTTTTGAATTAATCTTTAAAATTATTTAAAGTTTATTGTACTACAGTATAATAAACTTTTTACCCCCTTATTCCAGCGTGACTGCCTTTAAGCGTTTGTGGCTAAATATAATTAGATTGTAGTTTTAAATAAAATACACTGAAATTGCATTTAATCACAGGGGAATTAAGCCCTCAGTCTACTTTGATATATTTATTATTGTCTGGTTTGATACATTTAAAAAAATAATAGATGATTAATGGAAGACTGACGTGGACAGGAGCTCTGTAGGGACAGACTACAGCTTAAAGCTTAAAGACACGTCAGCAGCTCTCATTTCAAGTGATAAAGAAAATGGTTTTAATGATGAGGCATCCTTTCAGTTTTTATGTCTTATAGTCATAGTTTACAGCACAACATCACAGGAAAGCAGCTGCAGACTTCACATCATAGAAACGTCGACATAAGATAAGCATTTTGATATGAAAACGCACATTTGCAGTTCAGCCAAGCGGCCTGTGTTATAAATATGAGTCTCATATTTTTAACTAAACTGCTAAACCTGCTGACATTTCGGTGAGTTGTGATGATTCTTAAATTTGACCTCTGGGTAGATCTTCCACCTCAATACACTTTAATACATGTGTGCTGCCATAAGCACGGCCTGTCTTGGAGCTACCTGCTAGGATAGCTGGCTGGGTGGTGTAGAAAGAAAAGAGTTCCTACGTGATTTTTGTTGGTTTTTCTTCTCAATAAGCCATTGCTGCTGCACTAAATCACAACACACCAGTTACTTGCATTATCTTCAAGATAAGGCACACGACTCTGCAGCTGATATCATATACCAAAACAGGAAGGATGTCTTTTGTTCTTTTTTAAGCGAGCTGACCCCTTTAACGTAAAAATATTGCAACTTTAAACACTTTTATCAAATGTGCTGTTGAAATGGTACCAAACGTTCACACGAGTGTTTTTCTTTTATTTTCAGAAAGCAATTTCAAACTAGACTTCATGTGCATGCAGTAGTCAAGGAGAATCCTGTGAGTGGATCGTCATGAGTCATCTGTGTCATGACCCAGCTGCAGGAAATGTCCTTCATGCTCTTAAGTCAGTAATGGGACAATCACGCACAGGCACACGTATATTGCAATCGCATAAGCTTCTGTGGAAAATAATCTCTGGAAATAACATCTCATTACCTTCAGAACACTTTTGCTTTGCAAAAAATCTTCAGAAAATAACCTGATCATCATTTCTGAATGACTTCTGGGAGTTTTTTTTTTTTTTTAAATCAAAGATGTCCCTTTAGAGTTCTTCAAACAAACCAGTCCACCTTTATTCACTTCTAAGCGTGTTATTACTTAAAGCATATTTTTCTGACTTTTACATTTATGACAGATGTCACCCTGCCCACTTTTGTCCCCCACTTTCTTTGCTTCGTGGGCTCAGGTTTGAGTGTACATGTCCCCGTAACCACACTGCGTCTCTTGGTGGCGCTGTAGATCAACCCTGCGCTGGAAGCTGAGCTGACAACGGGGGCAGCTGAACGGCCGATAGCTGCTGTGCTTTCGGCTGTGGGTGATGAGGTTGGAGCTTTGACTGAATCCTTTACCGCACACCTTACACACATGCGGTTTCTCACCTGAGCAGATGAGGGGGAAAAAAGAGGGCAGATCCTTTTTTCAGAGCTTGAGCATTTAAGAGCACGGTTTAAATCAAACTGTTGCGTTCACCCACCTGTGTGTATGAAGGTGTGTTTCTTCATGTCTGACTTCTGGTGGAACCTTTTGCCACAGTACTGGCAGGGGTAGGGTCGCGTATCTGAGTGGATGAGGAGGTGGGTTGACAAGGTGGACGAACGCTTGAACACCTTTCCGCACACCTTGCAGCCAAAACTACGCTCCTGCACATTTATACACACAAACACGCAGCTATTAAGATCTGTGTTGATTTTTTTTTTAGCAGCTTATTATGAGTCTGAGTATTATCAGGGTACTGTACCTTAGCTCTGCCATAGCTGCCGATTGCTCTGAAGCCAAAGGGCATGTGGGAGATTTCTGTGGCCATGGGGGATGTTGCCAGTGGAGTTGAGAAAACATTACAAACCTGTAGACCACCTCCTGATATTAAGATTTCTGAAAGGGACTGTGGGAGACAGGAAATGAAGAAGAATACTAGTGAGTAACAATTTAAATCAGGGGAATTTAAACAGCTTATCAGTATGGAAAATTGCTTAATATCAAAACACCATTGCCTTGGAAACTGATTACAACAACTAATCAATGTCTAATGTTAGTATACTGTTGCATTTCATTTGATTGATCCATAATAAAACAACAAGCGGTGCTTGTAAGCAGATTTTGGCACCGTGGGCAGAGCTGAGCTGGCTGTTTGCCTCTTGTTCCAGTCATTGTGTTATAACTTATCGTATGTCATCTATTTCATTTCCTAAGATGTCAAAGCATTCACACAACATGGTGAGCTACAGCTGCGCTAATTCTCCAGTGGTGCTCAAACAGTGTGCACAATCCTTTAAAAGTGCAATTGTTTTTGTGAGCAACTGGAGTAAATGGCAGTATTCCTTGCAGGCTGCATCAGAATGGCGTGGGTTGGTTGATGCAATATTGCATGAACTGTTACTTTCAGCTTTCTAAGCATGCTCTGCAAACACTGCACTCACTCTTCGTTTGTTTCAGGATGGTGCCTGTTAAAGCACCTCGATTGTTTAAACTGAATTTCATCTTCAGCAAAACAGTTGAATGAAGGTAATAAATGTCTTTTTTTAATATTTGGAGAACACGCAGGTTAGGCATCAGCCAGCTTTGCATTAACTATCTATTATAATAAACCTTGTGAACACATATTGGCTGTTATAAGCAAATGTTTCACCTGGTCAATAACAAGATATACCAAAAATACATTTGACGTATTTTGAAATTATTATAAAAGCCCTCAATACATATTCTGTCCAGGAGTGCATTAGCAAATATTTCCAGTTATACTCAGCTTACACAAAAACTGTCAACACAAAATCCTGTTTTGTTTTGTTTTTTAATCTTTTATGTCTTTTTATAGAATAATGAAATCAGTGTGAGCTCAAAAATCCAACATCAGCCAGGCTCCAGTTAGGAAACAGGAAAGCCGATTACAAACGGTGTTCAATTCAAACAGCAGAAACATCCCTGACAAAGTTTTTTGGACTGTCGCCGATGTTGATTCAAAAAGCAAAGAGATTTCTCTGAATATGAGCTTCCAACTTATGTAGGATGTAGCTTATAATCGCATATGAACGCATGCATTCTAAATGCAAACAAAATCTTTTTATCCATAAAGCGTTAGAGAGATCAGGACTCATTTCAAATTCCTTCTCATGAGAACACACAGACAGATGAAGCCGTTCGGAGGATTCTCTTCACTTGTGTTTTCTCTTTCTCTGTGACACCGATAAGAACAGCGACAGTAAAGACTAATAATTCTCACAACCCACAGGCCTCCTACCTTCTCGCAGAGCGGGCAATCACTGACGGGGGATTTGAGGTCAGTGTGCGATGTGTGGTTGACTAACATGAAGACCAGTCTCTCCAGCTCTCGCTCTCTCTCAGATGCTTGGTGTCTGTTTGTCAACCACGGCGAGACCAGCAGAGGAGCATTTATTTTCTCCAAGGGGGCTTTTTTTCAAAATGAGCATACGGATGTAATTAGTTCATTGATCTGTGAATCATTCTGAACCATTTTTGCTTTTCTTTTTGTGGCTTTGAGTACAAGAAAAACAAAAAAAAGAACTTTGATGTAATCCTTCTGGTCTCATATACAAAAGTATTGTTTTAAATAACAAGCCACATTCAAACACGTTGCATATTTACTGTAGTACTATTTCAACCCCAGGTGCACACAGACACACAACGCTAGAAATATTCATACCTGAAGGCCAACGGTTCTGCGTGGGGTCACTGTGAGAGCGGACCGCCACCCGACTCCACGGCGAGTAGGCTTCAGCCACAAAATCTTTGACCCCATAGATGGGGGACAAAGGCTGTGTAGCATCTTCAGGGCCCCTACTGTCCTTCCCACCCACTGGCTCCTCAGCATCTCTCTGGGATAGGCACTGCTGTCTAAAGGCATCCTTAGCCGGGCTGAGGAGGTGAGTCCTTTTACTCTTGACGAGGAACGACCTTGGCATGGCAGAATGTCGACTGAACTGATGGGAGGCAAAAAAAATCATGTATCAGAAACCTGCAGGAGTCTGATAAGTCAACTCTTTCATGTCACTTTTAGAGCCTCATGCACTTAGATGTCGTGCACCTGTACGTGTTCAGTTACAATGCCAAAGCTTGAGGTTTCCTTAACAAAAACAGCCTGCCACCTGCACAAAGCTCTCAGTGAGGATAACCCTGTTGTGGTGTCATACATCTTCTAAACTGACACTTCTGCTACTTTTTATACTTCTATTTGAAGTGCACACAATATATTTAGATGTTGTCTTTTTTCTTCTTCTTTTTTTAATGATAACAGCAACGGTGCCATTAAGGATTTTGACCTCGCATGTTGACTCGCACATTTTCAAAATGAAACAAGTGCATGAACAAAACAACTGATTCATATTGTGACCGACCTCTTTTATTTTAGTCACCGCATAAGAGGCGAATATTTGTAACTCTGAAATTTTGCATTATACAATTTCATTTATTTAACCGGGAAGAGAAAACCCTGAAAACGAAAAAAGAAAAAGCAGCAGGACGAGACAATGTGAGGCAACAGCATGTTTCTAAAACTAGTTTATTCACACTTGCTTAAAAATATTGCCTCTAAATCTTCCCATAGCTTTAGTCTGGGTGACAGTAAGTAACAATATTGTTTTAACCTCACTATCCACTTAAATAATATCCTCCACAGGCTGACACTGCACAAATGTCACAGTGCACCAGATGATTACATTTGCCGTGTTTTAGGTGCATATAGAAATGTGGGGAAAAAAAGAAGCTGAGATTAACTATGACACAGTAACAAGTGGATACCAGATAAATTGCTCTTCTTACCTCTGTATTGTGCAGCTGGATGTTGAGAGTGTTTCTTGTGTCCTTGTAGCTGACACCGTCCTCTTTTCACTTTCTCACACCCATCAACTGATGACATGACACAAAGAGATTTGATTTGATTTTGAAAGGCTGCTGAGCATCGTTTGACTGGAGGCACGAGGTGGCAAAATGCCCTAACCCGTTCGCATCTATTAGTAAAAAATGGATTATTTTCACTGTAAGCATCTTTTTTAACAGCCAGTTTTGTGGGAGTTTTTCTTTTGTTGTTGGTGGGGGTTTTTACCCCAATAAAATCCAAACCCAAAGAAAAATAAATAATTAAATTTAAAAAATTAAAAAACAAAAGAAAGAAAGAAAGGGTTGATCAGCTGGCGTCTCGGGGCTGCCAGTTTAGTTGTCATGAAGCCAAAGTCATGATGAAACCTTACTTAATGTGGAAGAAATCTGCATGTGTCACTGCTGGATTTAATGACTATATATGTGGGTGTACTTGTAAATACACTAAGCATTCTCTGGAAAGTTTGAATATCTCATTGTTCTCATGTGAACATCTGAACCTTTACTTCTGAGGTACTGAGGTAGCAGTTACACAGTAGACCTACCTGTCGTGTGTGTGCGTGTGTGGGAGTTCTTTATGTGGTGTCCCACTATCCCACACAGTTTTATTTTTTATTCTTCACTAAACTATAGCTAAACCCATACAGCTAACATTTTCAGCCTCAAAAACCTGCCATTACATGTTATAATCGTACACTTTATGTGTAATCGTATTTATTTGAAGCAATCTGCACTTTGTAAATGTTTAGAAGGAATTAATCATTTACATCTCAGAAATTAATTATTAAAAATTATTTATGTTGTAAATAAAATAAAGACAAAATAGATGAGTCACTGTGTTGCTTAACTTGTCAACTTCAACTTCCTTCTTCTCCTTCCAAAGATAAGACGCACCCCCACCCACCCCATATATACAGTTACCAGAATTAAAGAAAATGACCAAAGTAGCAAGTCTGAAAGAGGTACTAGAGGCAGTTTGTTTTTAAAGCATTACAAAGGTTAGTCGAAGGAGAAGTAAAGAAGGGTTTCACATTGTAATCATGCACCAAATCTCGGTCTGTGTGTTTTGGCATCTCTTTGTCAGACAACTCCTCATAGGCCAGGGGTCTCCAACTCCAGGCCTCAAGGGCCGGTGTCCTGCAGGTTTTAGATAGCACCCTGGGTCAACACACCTGAATCAAATGGTTAGTTCATTACCAGGCCTCTGGGGAACTTCAAGATATGTTGAGGAGGTAATTTAGCCATTTAAATCAGCTGTGATGGATCAAGGACACATCTAAAACCTGCAGGACACCGGCCCTTGAGGCCTGGAGTTGGACATCCCTGTCATAGGCCATCAGGAGTACTGAGCAGCCCAACTTGGTTATCTTGTACATCTTTAGACTCCTGAATCTTCTTATCTACATCAGATATGTCATTGTGTTGCCTGGCAATCATCTGATCCATTTTTTACCATTTAGACACTCCTACTGTTTTAGTTTTATATCCACAAAAGCTGAATTATGCAGGATATATTATGACACCATCTCGTTGCCTGGCATTCACCTAGCAACAGGCTAAAATGACCAGTTTTTATCATATAAATTGCATCTGCTGCCCCTGTTTTTTGTTTTTGTTTTTGTTACTTTTCTCAGTTTGCCAAAAGCCTGTACAGGCCAAACTCAACTGCAGCATGGAAATGTACAAGTTATTATAATTTACAAACACCCAAACATTTGGACACACTTTACAAACATGTGACATTTTCTTCGTAAAAATAATCCCAAATTATATTAATTGTGGTCCCCAGAACCAAATCTACAATCTACAGTGTACAATAAAAGATATATATATATATATATATATATATATATATATATATATATATATATATATATATATA
>VVHJ01032770.1:56605-71349 GCA_015107715.1 Tylochromis polylepis | reverse complement strand
CTGGGACAGGGGTGTCCAACTCCAGGCCTCAGGGGCTGGTGTCCTGCAGGTTTTAGATGTGTCCTTGATCCAACACAGCTGATTTAAATGGCTAAATTACCTCCTCAACATGTCTTGAAGTTCTCCAGAGGCCTGGTAATGAACTAATTATTTGATTCAGGTGTGTTGACCCAGGGTGAGATCTAAAACGTGCAGGACACTGGCCCTCGAGGCCTGGAGTTCCACACCCCTGGTCTAGAGGAAGCAAAAGGTTAGATGAACTTGTAGAAGTGTTACCCAATCAGCAGTCATGTGCATACAAACTTCACTTTATTAAAGTCAGTCCACATGACGAACATAACAAAGTATGTATTTTGGGGCTGAGCGCAGCGCAGAGCTGCTGGGTGAAGTCTGCAGTGATTGACAGCTGTTTTCTTTTGTCTTGCAGTGAGAAAGACAAGATCACCACACGAACCCTGAAGGCCAGGATGGACTAGAGCTCCTTCTTATCTTCATACGTCATTAACTCAGATATTTTGTACAAAAATAAGAAATGCTTGTATTGTGTCTCTTTTCTCATTCACACTGTTCAATAAATGAACTTAGGTTTAAACAATAAACACGACTGATGTCATTGTTGGAGGATCTTGTTTAATATTGCTTCTAACCTCAGAAGTGTGATTTGTGTGATCACTGCCTCCGTCAAACTGAAATCGCATAAAACTGACTGAAATATGAAATTTTGAAGTTAATGAGCTAATCAAAATTGTTTTGAGTTGTTAAAATGCTCTAACAAATTACATTTTTAAGGATGGACTTTAAACCATAAAGTTTAGACTTCACCTTTGACATTTGTGTCACTTGTTCCTTCAGACCTTCAACCTTGATAACACACCTGTGTGGAGTAGTGGAAGTGCTGCTGCTTTTGGAAGAGCAATTGCGGGTTCAAATCTGATTAGGTATACTTTCCACGAAAGCTCACCATGGGCACACAAGTCTCCCACAGAGTATGATGATGTAGTTTAAGGCACCAATGGGAAAGATGTTGATGGAGAAAGCACATGTAGTTATAAGACAGACAACAAGAGCCCCCTTTTAATGCCATTTACAGAATATTATCAGAAGTCAAACTCATTTTGTTTCAAAGGCCACATAATGTCCAATATGAGCTCAAGAGAGCTGGACCAGTAAAACCATTACCTATAAAAAAGAAAAAAAAAAACCTTTTATTTGTTAAAGTATTACACATTTAATCCCCAAGTTACAAAAAGTGCAGTTTCAGCAATAATTTTTTTCCACATTATAAAAGAAACACTGCTGTAGTGAATTGCAGAAAATACATTAAAAAAACGCACTGGCCGCTCATTACCCAGACTGCCCAATAATCAAAAACGTTTCATGCCAGTTCACAAAAAATATCCTGTTCTTACTGTGGACCTACTGTATTTTTATATGCATGTAGTAAATACGCAAACAGGAACATTTATTTAACAGAAAAGAAAATCTGCCACTTAATGCTTTATTTACTTCAGCTGAGCCACAGGGCATGTATCTGTAAGAAGGGTGTAAAGTTGACAAAACACAAATCTTATGCAGTCCTCTCTAATTTTCACATTTTGCAAATTCATCCAGATGGCCCTCAGACCGTTGGGATGGCAGCCTACGTTTAAAGCAAACTTGAGTTTTTCCTGGTTCCAGAGTCAAAATCAGGCAGGAAGTTTTCACCTGCCATCTAACAGCATGCTGGATTATTGGTGCCCACCTGGGCTCTGGACATGCTCACAAAACAGCTTCTTAATGTAAAGAGTTTCACGTGGTGAGTGTTCCCCATTGTAACAGTATATCAATAAGAAAAAAAGCATAATAGACTCACTAATCTAAATGCAGTCTGGACTAATAGTTCTTATTGGTACAGTAATCAGATTACATGTAATCCATTACCCATCTAAGCCAAGTATTACAAATATATGAGAGCCAAGAAGCAGAAAGAAGCACAGCCAAACCACAAAAACAAGATAAAACTCCCTTTAATATGCAATGAATCATTTTCAAGTAACCTTTTTTCCTAATGTCTGTTGGTAACAAAACAATACTGTATACAAACACAAAGTTGCTACATTAATGTAAACAAGATATAAAAATGATCCTTATGGTAATAAAACAAGTATTTGCTGCAGAATTCCCCTTTTTAAAGTGAATGTTGTGGGTTTTTTTGACCTCCACCAATTTCACGGTTAAATTTGAAAAATATTCAGAAACAATATGGCAACAGAACATTCAAACACAGATTTTTTTCCTCCTTTTTTTAAAGAAGTTTTAGTTGTAACACTCAGATGCTAAGTTCAGTGGTTTGATGTTTCAACTGGTGGAGTCTCATGTACACGTCAGCCATGCATTTTTTTGATATTGCATTCTTTTACTTAATACACCATTATATATTCATGTGTTCATCACCCTGTCGTTCCAAATCCATCAGAAGAACTTGTAAAAAAAAGAAAAAGAAAATTTTGTTACCGAGAAAGAAGCCTGATGGCGACTGTCGAAGAGTTTGTCATGCAATCAGACCTTTCTTCAACTGCGTGTGTGTCTGTATGTGCATGTGTGTCTAAAAGAAATTATAGGAACAACAACAACATGAACAGAAACTAAAGAGACTCTACTAACGGACTGGTAACTGCTGAAGCTGACACACTCATTCAAGGCATTAGTGAGACAGTTTCCGTGCTGGCGTGAGGAGCAACAAGGTGGCTGAAGGAGAGCAGATTCTTTTTTTTGTTTATTTGTTTTTTAAAGAAAAACACCACAGGGAGAATACCAGGAACCAAATTCAGTGAGAGGGGTTCACAGGTGGAGTCGGGACAGTGTAACAGGCTTGATGCTGAGGACAGAGGAGGTTTAGTTTTAAAGATGGGAGACTGACCTACACTGAGGTGAGGGAGGAGAGAAACGTGTGTGTGTGTGTGTGTCTTTGTACGTCTGTGTGTGTGTGTGTGTGTGTGTGTGTGCGTGTGTGCGTGCGTGGCGCGTGGCATCTGACAGATCTGTGACAGGGAGAGACCAGCTGGCTGGACTGGAAGATGACGTTTACGATAAGATGTTGGACATGAACTCATAGAATCGTTTGGAGTACTGCTCCGGGTTCACTGTTGAGATCTCGGCCCCCGCCTGAGAACACACACACACAAAAAAAAAAAAACGTAAACATGATTTAGATGACGTGACACATGTGATAAAGTACACAGCAACCCACATTTCAAGAGAAAAGAAAAACAAACAAACAAACCTTTCAGGGAAAACTAACCGTCCCCCGATCACCGCACACAAAATCTCAAAATCTGTTACCACGGTGACTGTGTCAGATTAGGCAATTATACTCATGAAAGTTGTCTTTAAATGACAGAGAGACTACAGGCTGCACTGATCAATTGCGCCATGTGATTAACATCACATGTAACGTTATGAGGAAGGAGACGCTAGTTAGAAAGAAAGGCTTTCAGTCCATGGGGCCACGCCTGAGCAGCTTTTGTCTCGTCGTGTTTACAGCGGCACACAGCTGAGCAGTAAAATAAACAGTCGGTGGCAAGAAAAGCGCTAATCTTAACACTCACCCCATGTTTCACAGTTTTGGCAGCATGTGCAGCTTTTTTCTTAGCGTCATAGTGTGTGAGAATGTCGATGATAGCCATGAAGTATACCTCCTTCTTCACAGCACCTGTGGAGAACACCATGAGGAGATTTTATTAAAAAAAACAAACAAACAAAACAGCTGATAAAGATAGCGTTAATCTGCTGGCCTGGAATTTCAATAACACTTATGTTAAAGGCAGCGCTCACTGTCATGGCTCTTGATCGCGTAAACATCCACAGAGGGGTCGAACTCCCCGGGGCCGAAAAATCCCCCGCAGTTCAGAGGGTTTCCGGGACTGTCAGGAGGCGTGCCGAAAGAGCCCGTTAGCACGCCTCCTCCCATCCCATCGTTCTCGTACTCCTCGTCCTCCCCTGTGCCCTCCACGTCCATCTCCTCCTGCTCTGCCCGCTCCACATCATGGATGCCCACCAGGAGACTGTAGTCCATGATCTTCAGAGTGGCCAAGAACTAAAACACACAGGAAACACTTGGTTCAAAACTTTATTGCCACATGAGTCACCTCTGCATTTCTGCAGGTGGCACAGGGAGCAGTCGCCATCCTGGTCTTTCAGACCAATGTTTGGAATAATATCACAAATTAAATTTCAAGTAACAACTGTTGAAAAGTTCTTCATCTCACTGGTGTGATGGTTAAATGAATTAGGTATGCAGTGTTTACAGACAATAAGGTTTCGAGTGTTCTATGAAACAAGTGTAGAAAGCTAACACGTTTACATTTTTAAAACATAAATTAGAAAGTAGGCTAGAGGAGGCTGATTTGAACATTTGGTTTGTGTTATATATATATATATAAAAAACAAAGGCTTCACCGGTACACCCCATGTACTTGTAGAATCACTTAGGAACAACAACCTGAAGTCGCTGTATCAGTCTTTCACATCGTTTCTTTATCTACAGCTCTCTTCAGGTCCCAGTGCCGCATTTCAAACAGACTGAGGTCTGCTCTTTAAAAAAAAGGCCCAGTCAGCCATTCTGATGTAGATTTGCTGCTCTGCTTATGATCACTTTCCTGTTATATTTGACTCTAGAATACTTTGATATACAGAGTTCACAGACCACTCAATGACTGCACAGTGCTCATGTGCTGTGGCTGTAAAACAAGACTAAATTATCACCCCTGCACCACCATGCTGACAGGTGCTTTTCTCCAAACACGGTGCCGAGCATTAGAACCTTTCTCCTGGCAACCCTTTGAAACAAGCCACATTTGTTCAGTCTTTTCCTGATTATACTGTCATGAACTTTAGCATTTAGCATGCAAACTGAGGCCTGTAGAGCCTGAGATGGAGCACTTGGTTTGGCTTCCCTGAGCAGTGCACGGTTGTATTAAGATTACAAGCTAAAATGAGAGCACATTAACAGAAAAACATTTCAGAAGAGATCCAAGCTGGAGTTCAGAGTTTCCACATCCCTGTGGAAACTCTGAACTCCAGCTTTACATAAACTAATCAAAACATTTAAAAAATGAATTATATTTAGGCTTACTCATGCATAATGTTTTAGCACGGGGATCCCAATAACAAAAACAATCTCAGTATTTATGCTGGGTGAAACTGTTTCATTCTAGAGCAGGAACAATGAAAGCCTGCATGTGCGTTTTACCTCTACATCCCGTTTTAGCTTTTCCAAAAAGTACTTTTTGTTGTCGTCTCCTATCTGCAGCTTGTGGCCTTCATTCAAGAAGTCGTTGTCTTTGAAAGTGGGGAGCTCTTTAGCCTGAAGAGACGAGGGGGTGGTGTTATGAAGCTGCAGCAGGAAACGTGTTTTATATTCAAACCAAACCTGTTTTTAAATGCTAATGAAACATTCAGAGGTGCCGGGGCCCACCTACATCATCAGCTGCTGACTTTCAGCGTGCACTGATGTTAATATTCATATTCATACAGTCATGATTACAACAATGTGACAGAAAAAGTACACAAATTTAAGTCAAATCATGCTGACAGTATCTGCTTACATAGAAGTACTTAATTTAGCAACAGTTTGACAGGTTTGCTTGTGGGATGAGCTAAGGGCATCTATTTTTATCTCATCGTGTCAGCAGCCATCAATGCACAGAAATAAAGCCCACCTTCTCCTTGTCGCTGGCTTCCCTTGAGACTGTCGAACCCTAGAAAAGATGGAAAATAAGAATAAAAATAGAATGAACTGAGACCAGCTCAAGACACATCAGAGGAGACATTAGCATATTTCCTGTTTGCACTCAGCTGTCAGTATTAGAAACACAAAGATGCCTTCTCCTGAGGATACCAGCATGAGAGGAGGTGTATGCTGATAAGCACCGATTAAAGAAGTGAGCTACATCCACAGCGCCTGGTGTGAAGTCATCTTCAACACAAACCAAGATTCATCAGGTTTTACCAAAGAGCTGGCTTCATAATCTCCTGCTACATTATCATGTCTCTGATCACTGATAAAATAAATATCTTTGCACACACAGTTCCTTCCTTGGGTAGGAATCTGGGATGCAAATATCAAGGAATCTGTCTGGTTAATAGTTATATGTTACAAAAAATCCAAAGCAACGCAAAGTGTACATTTTAAAATTACTATTAGAAGTTAAATTAGAAATAAATGTAAGTTTATAAATTATAGCTTTCAATTAAAATATACTTCCTTAAAAGAAAAATTCTGCACAGATTGTGATATATATATATATATATATATATATCACCCAAAGACAGTATGAAAGACAAGTGAGTAAAAGATGAAGCCAAAGTGCCTTTTTTACTGGCCACCAGGGGGCGACACTTGGTTCCAAATAGACTTCAGCTTGTGTGGAAGTGAATGGTTAAAAGTCCCACAGCCTCCTTTCTCTGTGACTTCAATAAAAATCCTTCCTGAGTTTATGGGATTATGTCTTATTGAGTAGATCATTAATTCCATTTTATTAAACTAGAGCCAAAAAGGATTATCTGGGGTATTCTTAATGGCTTAGCTGTTAGTCACAAGCCATCAATCGATGATCGTGCAGTTTCTCAGATGGACCTTTCATTCTCACATCCGGTTTCAAAACACCAAAATGGAAACAGCAAGAATTATAAAAATAACTGAACTGTGTTGAAGTGTTTCAGCTCTTTGTCATGGCCTTCATCGTTTAGGGGTGCGCTAATGAACAATGATTGCTGGAATTGATGACAGCGTGACCTCTAATAGCTCACCATTCGTAATGATTTCTTGCTTGGTTTCCCACTGATGCATTAAAACAGCATTATCAGTTGAACACTACATTTAATCTCCCTCACTATAGCTTCCTCTTGGCATCTCAACAACACTTTGGAAGCAATAGTTTTATATTTTCATGCTGCTTTTTGTAGTGAGTTGAGAATTTGTCATCATCCGGAGGAAGATGTTCGTTGCTGTTGCTCTGATTTTAAATGAGATGGGTCTCATGGGCCAGAGTATTTGCAGAGACACTTGTTTATCTCGTCTCTTTAACCCTGCAAGTGTGTTTATCGGTTAAAGAATCTGCTGGGTGTGGGGAGGGAAAGGCATTTTATACAAGTATAATCTCGAGCATAGATCCCCAAACAGTGCTTTAGTTTCCAGGAGACTCCTAGCTATGTGAAATTGATTATCGTCTAAAAATATTTTGCTGCAAAAGATAAAAAAGAAAAAAAAAGCTCAGGAGGTAGAGCAGGTCATCTACTAATTGGAAGGCTGGCGTTTTGATCTCTGCTGCTCCCCTCTGCATGCCAAATATCCTTGGGCAACATACTAACCCCCAGTTGCTCTCCGATGGATGTAGATGTCAGAAAGCACTTAAGCATAAAAAAGTGCTTGTATGAATGGTGTGAATGAGGCCTGTTGTATAAATTACTTAGTGCTCAGAGTAGAAAAGCACTTTACAAGAACCAGTCCATTTACCACAAGTGGTTAAATTAACAGATATTGTTAAATAACCCTTAAGTTTAAAAAAATGAAAAATAACACCAAGCTAAACTTGGAGATGCTAAACCTAAATGTGTGTGAGACTGTAAATGTGGCCTGTAGTGTAAAGCACTGTAAAAGGATGATGAGACTAGAAAAGAAAATCTCAGAGAGGATGTTCCAGTATGTGTGGAGTAGCCAGCGTACCCTACCTTCAGGTCGTATTTGCGGTGTACGGTGAGCCGATGGCTGAATACATTCCGGGTCACCACCATGTACGTCTCCACCCCGTCCACCGTTAGCCTGTACATGCCCAGGAACTGAGGGAGCAGCGTGTTGCCATGACACTCCACTATAAACTGGAGATGGTCAGGGTAGGCGAGCACAAAGAGAAACAGGAAGTGTGGGAGTGAGGAATCAAATACACGCAGAATAAAAGCCGATTAAAAGTGAGCACAGCATATCTGCAGCGCTGCTTCATTTCTGTGTTTGACTTTAAAGGCAGAGATCACACTCTCCTGTACTCCACCAACACTCCTGTTTACTGTGCACCAACATTAAAGGGGAATTATTCTGCTCATTTCCAGCTCCACGCTTTTATTTCTGTACTCTGCTAAGCTAGCTTTGCACAATTCACAGCTCAAAATAATCCTCCTTTATCTTACACTTGGCCATGCTGCAGAGCCAAGCAATCCGTTTTAGCTCCTCCCACTTCAGGCTTAATTTCCTCCTGATCTGCTGGGGCTGATATGTCCCTGAAATTTTTATATTCTCTGTGACATCATAAAAAAAATAAATACTGGTGCCGGCCAGTGGTACCCCAGAGTCTATATACACCTGTGCTATCAAACTGAAACTCCTACGTCACTTCATTCTCGAGTTACTCCGTTCACACACCTGTGTCCACTACACCCGCCCGCCCTGCAGGTTGACGACAATAACCCATCAGCCTTTTATGGCTGAGGGGTAAAAAGTGAAGCTGGGTGTTTCGCTTCATTTTTGTGTTATTCTTTTTTCATCCTTCACTACTGAGTCACAGCAGATTACGCTTGACGACAGACTTCAGCCCTACATGGCTTTAAACTGACAAGCCAATTGTTTTATAACATGTTTGAATTATTGGTTTTTAATCTTCTGTCCGTGCGTGTATGATTGTATTGAAGTGTGTGTATTATCTGTGATTTAGCAAGAGCCACCTAAATAATCACAGGGATTACTTGTACATACACAGACCTCATTATTTAAAACTTTGACCATTTCTGTAGCATTATATGGACAGAAAATAAATTAATAACAGGTTTCTTTATCTTTAGATTAAAAGATAGATTAGAAATTATTTAACAAACTGATACTCCTGAATTTCTCTCCTCATACCCGACATGTGAGCACATTTAAATATTAGAATAATGAATCACAATGAAAGTCTGGCTTTGGCAGTTCCTCTACCTGGTGATATTTCTTTAGGATGTTGTGCATCTCAGCGATGTCCTCACTGGACACGGTTTTGATGACGAAGCGGTGGTCGTAGCTGGACAGGATGCGGTTGCCGAAGCGGGCCTGGGTGTCGCTGTTGAGTGGGGCGCTCCTGGTCAGTGAGTTCTGCCAAACCAAACACAACAAGGTGGATTAAGCTCCTGTGAGAGCTAATGACAATTTTTATTTCTGCATCAGTGTTTGAAGTCTCACCTGGTAGTCCTGGTCATCAATGCAGAACCTCTCCCTCAGGTTTCTGAACACCATGGGGCAATACTCTTTAAACTTAAAGCGACTAGGCAGGTTTTCTCTGGCAGGAGAGATGGACAGAGTCAACACAATCTAAACGAGGAATTAAAAATCACCGACTTCAACTTTTTTTGCTTGCTGTTGGATTTACTTCTGCTTCTTTGGAATCAGACTAGACAATAAGGCTGGGCGATATGTAAAAATTTTCCAACCAACAATCGTCAGTCCAATAAATGACGATAGGCGATACATTCACGCAGGTGACTTTTTGATGGGCGGAACAAAGTAATCATGCTCAGTCTGATTTGCGTGTTTAGAATTTATACGTTTTGTTAAGAGGGAATATTTTACCTTCTTTTCTTGTTTGTTTCAGTATTAATATAGCTACTTTTTAGATTATTTATTTGAGATGCGCCAAATCACACAAAAGACCTAACATTACGTCGGAGATTTTTTTATGTTTGCTGGAAGAGACATTTTGATTTTTAACTTACAAAATTAAATAAAAAGTATCTGCTGTTTGGTCGAGTGTGTTAGACAGATAAACACTGGAACGGCCTGTAAACACGGTTGTAGTGGAAAAAGGAAGCCAGTTTCTCTGTTTCCCTCCCCACCATTGTGGGTTTTTTTTATTTAAATAAAATGTTTTTTGTTTTTTTCTGAACACAGGCTACTGCCTTTCTTTCTTTCTGTTACGAGTTTGAGTAAATGAATCGCTGCATTTGTTCGCAGCTGGAAGAGGGTGCCGTTAAAACAGCGCTAGTATTTTTTCGGCGTACTGCTTTTTTTTAGCTTCAACCAAAATTATTAGCAAGCTTACTCATGGGCAAATAAATAAATCGCTCTTGTAAAAACAATAGGTGAAAGGCTCAGCCTATTGCCGATAGTCGATATATTCGTCCAGTCGCTCAACCTTAATAGACAATGAGATAGTGTGAAGTTGTCATTTACAGTACACCAAAGAGCAAAAAACAAAGAACTCATTCAAACTGATTTAAATGTAAAAATCTCAACAGCATTAGGACAGCATAATTGTCCTGATCACTTATGAAAAATAAAGAAAAAATATTTTTTTAAAAAGCTAATGTATAATGTAATGCGGTTACTAATGCAACCACAAACAAAGTATTTTTTTTATGTTGCATTGCTTGCCCTCACACTGAAACCTCTGTAGAGCCTGACAGCCTGATACACTGGAATATGGATCATCACAGTTTACAGATTATAAGTGAGAAACAAGCTCTCCGGAGTAAAAAAAAGAAAAAAAGAAAAGAAAAAAGAAAAAGAAAAGCATTTTGGAAACTGAAATGAAACTTAACTAGTTGAGATCTTCTCAAATTTTTTTGCTGATGTTGAAAAAAAAAAAAAGAACCAAAAAACAAAATACTGATTCCTTTTAGTTTCACTGAAGGCTCAACCCCCAGAGCAAAGACATGGAGCCAATGTGGAAGTGCCAAAACCTACAGTTCCTCTAAAGAGCCTTTCACATACAATGCAGCACTGCACTCTTACATCCATCCTTTTCTACGGTTTGCACCACACAAGAACAGTTTCCTGCTGTGTCGAGCAAAGCGATGGGAAGCACACCGGCCAGCCGGGGAGCACTTACATGTGCCACTGCCAAATTTCCACACAGGTCAACACAGGTTGAACTTTGACTCCAAATTTAAAAGTTTACTGCAAATTTAAGCATGTTCACACCTTGGTATGAAAACCAGTTTTAGCCTCTACGGATAGTTTTGTGACAACTCTGAATACTGTGAGGTTTTGTAAAGTATCCGCCTGAATACTCTAGTTTAGGGGTGTCACCACTTTGATTGACAGAGGCAGTTAGAGCTAGTCTCTGTGTGCTGGAGCTAAACTCCGCTACCTTGAGTCAAACTGGACCTTTTCTGTGTGCATGTACTGCTGGTGCTTTCTAAAGCATTTCTTAATCAACTATCTGGATAAAATTAAGGCTTGCTGTGAGGTACAGACTATCCAATGCGTGAGATTGCGGCGTCCAAGTCCATCTTTTATACAATCTGTGGCTTGATTCCTATAGCATGACCATTTGGTCATTAAAGCCCTTTTTCCATTAGTACCTACTCGGATCGGCTCAATGCGACTCGGTTCGTCTCGTTTTCCATTACAATTTAAGTACCACCTAATGTGCGTGGAGTCATTATAGCAACGCAGCCAAGTGTCCCGTGACACAATTAGCATACGATACGAAGGCTACAACAAAGGCGGACATCGAGTCAACGATATACCTGCTGCTTGGTCTGTGGCTTTTTGACAGACTCAGGGACTCGGGCATTGTTTTTTGTAGCCATTTCCCTCGTTGTCGGGTTTGATTTTCGCGAAGGAGGCACTCTCATGACTCATCGAGTGACGCCACTGACTAACCAACAGGTGGCATGCAGTCTGTTGATGTCACACTTCGGATCACCTCGGATTGCTTGGAACCTCAGCAGAGTAGGTACTAAAAATTATCAACAATGTTTATTCCCTAAAATCAAGACTGCCCCAAATCCGGTAATAGAACTTGAATATAATATAATATAATATAATATAATATAATATAATATAATATAATACAATGATTTTAGAAGTTAAAAGTTGTTGTTGTTTTAGATCTACTGTACAAAATTAATTCCATAACAGCATCTGTAAAAGTGCTCAGGCAGCCCTTAAAGGACAAGCATACCTGAGCAAAGAGACCAAACCATCTGCACCTTAATACTGAGTCAAACGCTCAAAAACAAACAAACAAAAACCTACACAGAATTCATTAGGGGGGTGCAAAACACTGCTAAATGTGAGCAACAAAGTGACTCATCTTTGGGGCAGCATTGGCAATATTTCAGTGACTTTATTTTTTTATTTCACATTATTTTGTCCACTCCTGGATACAGGACCGTGGGACGCATTTCTCTAGCTCAGCCTTGCAGGGGTTAAGAAAACTTTGTAGAATTTCAGTGTTCCCAGGTGGGTACTTTGCAGTGAGGATCATTTAAAGTGGTCAGATGAGCTTCAATAATAATGTGTCTAAATGCAACCTCATCCTCACTGTGGATTCAGATATTAGGCCGTTCGGAGGTTTGCTTTGTATCTCTGAAAGGATTTCATGAATGCAGAAAGTTAAAGCAACAACCTGCAATCTCTGACCAGTGAGCATACTTGCAGAGTCCTTTTATGAGGAGTGAGTCAATCAGTCGGACACAGTCAGTGTTCTGAACCCTGCTGGAGGCTTGACACTTTTGTTTACTTGTGGATTATGGACTGTGCCTAAGCTGTGATGTACCTACTTGTTAAATAGGTGGTTGTCCACTTTGATCTTGCTGTAGGCTTTAAAGTCATCTGGCATCAGCATCACTGGTACAGGCACATTACTTAACTCGTTAATCTGAAAGAGGGAAGTGAGAACGAGAGAAATGAGGAAAGAGCCTGGAGAAGAGTGCAAACAGCTGAACAAACAGACTGCACGATTACCGAGGAATAACAGAAACCAAGGGAGCAATATTGGCTTTTGCAATTTTGATCTGAGCACAAAACCCCCCAAAAAAACCCCAAAAACCCCAGACTCCTACACAAAGTACTCAGTGAATAGTGCAGGTTAATTTATAAAACAAAGCCACGACTACCTGTAACACAGCTCAGTATTTCAAAGCCATTTCAAATCTCTGACAGTGATTAACTCTGGGACCAAAGAACACGCAGGCAGGTTTTCTTGCTGCTGCTGTGCCTCCAGACACTGGCTCATTTACTGAAACTCAGCCAGAGCTTCGGAAAAAACCTCCATGCAAATCGCATAGATCGCTTTATAGAGTGATGCAAAGGGACACAGTCACGGTGCTGCCATTTAGAGGAAATAAGATCTTCTCATGCTGGAAGTAAACAATCGAGTTGGGTATGGACCAATAATCAGCCAATATTGGCCCTGCTGACTGATTTTGGCAATTTATGGATGTTAGATGCTGAAATTTGTTACCAATTTTGTGCTGGCTTAAAGTTCAAATGCTGCAATCAACATTTTAAAGATGGTCTAATTTAGTGTTTCGTCACACAGAAAAATTAATGTTTGGTTACTTTTGAGCTTTTTTCCTTTTTTTTTTTCCTTTCTTAAACTCGTCAAGTGCTGACATCGTCTGTGTTCAGTTTAGTGGAAGACAATCCTCTTGCTCTTATTTTGAAAGTTCAGCTCACTCCAGCCCTTCTCGCCCACATGACCCCTCTCCACCGAGGAGCCCCACCCCCCCCAACAGTGAATTTCTTGCCAAATGATTGGACATATTTCAACTCAAACTTCTTGGACTCCAACTGACATCAATAGTCCTCCTCCTGCTCTGGAGGGCACAGTAAACACAACCATGCACCGCTACAACAATCTCACCAAGGCTGCAGAGCACAACTCAGACCACTGCAGTCCAAGATGGGGGAGCTGGAGTTCATCTGCAGGGGAGAGACTCACTGAAGAAGCTAGCACTCATACTGATCAGTAAGTTATTTGCAGAGGAGAAACTTACAAAATTGCTCAAAGAGCTGTACATGTATGCCTCCCCACCATAAACTTAATCTATATTCTCTCAAATATAAAAGTATAAAATACTGGTATCAGCTATAGGTCATACCGCTTCTGATCATACGCAGAGATTAGCTTTTACTTGCCGATTTGTAATGTAAATAGCACTCTGCAGTCTTACTTCAAGCCACCAAAGATAAGTCCAACATCTTCAATTTGACGCAGGTGTTTCTCCATGACGATCCAAGTTTCCAAACCAGATTTTCAACAAGCAGACAATCCGGTTTGAAAGCTTCCTCATACCTGAGGGCCTACGTGTGCACCGATGTGACGCAAGAAAATCAAGATCAGCTCACGCCGTCTTTTAAAAATCAGTATCAAGCATCCATGTCAGTGAAGGAGTTTTGTTGGGGGATTAATAACATCACACAGGTGATGTCTCACATCACCTCGCACACAGAGTAATAGTAAATCCTGCAGCATCACAGCTCAGGCTCCATTAAAAATGCATACGACTTCTGAGTGGAAGACGAAGGCTTTGATGAGAAGTCTGTTTGATGTCTTGAATCGGCTTCCCGCCCACACCTCAAATTGTCAGGACTTGTGTGCTGCTCCCACACACACACACACACACACACACACACACAAAGTTCACCAGCTGAATAATGGAGATGCTGCAGTGATAGCCATATCATTAGCAGCTCACTTAATTCCATAGCAGTGTGCATTTATTTGCCATTCCAGGCAGGCAGAGGCACTTCATGTAAATAGCATGAAGTTGGATATTCAGTCTCCCTGTCCAGATTACCAACATGCCCCAGGGATCCTAACCTTTCTGTTACTACCTGTTAGATTTTGTGTTTTGTTAGTCTAATAATGAATAATTCACCCAAATATGACTGGAGCACAAATTAACAGGACCTCAGGAAGAAATTACAGTTTTGTGTGTCAACGAAGCACCAGGTGTTCCCCAAGTCAGCACAATTTAAAAAAAAAAAAAAAAAAAAAAACAACTTGGGC
>VVHJ01032770.1:32796-45450 GCA_015107715.1 Tylochromis polylepis | reverse complement strand
ACTGTGAAAATATTGTGAAACATAAACCAGTATTGGATTTTTTTTTTATATCATGATCACACTCTTTAAAAGTAAAAAAAAAAAAAAAAAAAAAAATGGTTAAAAAAAAAAAAAAAAAAAAATTAAAAAATATATATAGATGTATTATATAGAGGTATAGATGGATATCTATCTATCTAGAGAGAGAGAGAATTATAGATGGATAATTATAGATTATAATATATTCATGTATAATGGGGGAGCTTAGTAAGTAAAATCTGCCCAAAATGAGATAAATTAGAAAAGCCAGTAAGTGATGCAGAGGGTGGTTCAGGTCATTTGTTATCCATGGGTATGCACAGTCATTTGGATGACCTCTGTGTCACCTGAATCTAAACAATGTGTTGATTCAAACTGAATTCAAGAACCAATGAAGGAGAAATTCTCCCAGCGACTCATATGGACTCCTTCAGACATCTGCGAGTTCAATATTCAGGCCACACAATCGGTCCTTCGAAGTAGCCAGACCAGAATTCCACCACTCTTCCTTCACAAACCGTACATTCCCTCCACATTCCCCCTTACTGCTCAAATGAATGTCTGTTTGCACAGAAGTCCTGAAGCCAGGTACGGTCAGATCCCGGGGACTGCAGGTTCAGCTATGTTTCACTGCAATCGAGTGGTTGTTTTTGTCCGAACACCTCACGTTCTCCATGATGACAGCTGGAAGAAATGGTTTATATTTCCTCATCTAAGTTTTCCATTTAGCTGTAGCTCTGAAATCCTGTCGCCTGCTCTGTAGCTCCTCCAGGGTTACAGGCCTCGCTCCGGGCAGCGCAGTCAGCTGAACTCTCTCCATTGCTGAGAGTGTTAAAAAAAAAAAAAAAAAAAAAAAAACACACATAGGCATGCAAAACCTGATTTGACAAGACTTTCAAAACAACAAGTAGTCATTTCACCTTTACATAAAACACAATCTACCACAAAATGTGACTTTATCTGTGAATAAAGTTGTTAAAATAAATTTAAAAAATGAGTTGAGTGAACAACATAATGCAAAAAGTTGTGTAACAGTCCATAAAATTAATTCATTTAAAAGACGAGCGCCTCACTTCAACGTGTTTGTAACTGGAAGTTTTTGATCATGAAGCGCACAGACGCAGCTTCCAGCCGGGTCCCATGTTGTCGAGGCACAATTAATCTGCAGCTCTACATGGAGTTTTGTTTTTGTTCCACCAGTTTACAGCTGCAATTCGATTCCTGTGAAAAACTCTTAAATGTCATTAAAATTTAAAGAACTTTTAATTATTGTTTAACTGCTTTTTAATTTCCCCCTGCAGAAATAATGAGAGGCAGCATTCAGAGATGGAAGGAGACAAGGTAAAGCAAAGATGTTTAAAAGGGGCAGCTGAAGTTGGCCGGTGTAATTATGGTTTTCTGGTCCTCATCCTGGATTAATGCCCCCTCTCTGCTCTTCTCTTTGTTCTCAGTCCAACGGTAAACGCTTCCTGCAGTGCCCGGCAGCCATGTCCGTCATGCACTTAGCAAAGTTCCTCCGCAGCAAGATGGATATACCCAACAACTATCGGGTAATTGGACACACCGCAGCCCGCACAGTAACGTTTGCAGTATCGATTCTGCAGAAAACTTCAAGGCTGAGGTGGAAAAATATAAACGCCTTGTTGTTCCACAGTAGCTGCTACAATGGGGAGGTCATATTGGGTTGCACTTGTGGTGTATAAAAGAGTTCTGGCAATCATCGCGCTGATATGTGAGCGTTCAGTGCAATGTGATAACGAGCAGACGCTTACTTGAACTGACACTGCTCCGAAAACTGCAAAATCATTAGTGCCGCTTTCATTTTTTATGGAAGCGGTAGATCAAATGATGTGAAGTCCAAGGAAACCCACAAGAGAATTACAACCCAGCTTTACAGATTCACTGTTTTGGCTCACCTTTTTTTTCGGAGGGGGAGAGGGGGGGAAACCCTGATTAGAACCACTATAAGCTTCCTTTCCAGGAGTGGTAGTGAACACTCAACCTTGCTGCAGGTGGGCTGCAAGAAGTAATTCTTAAATCTTTCCACATGTATGTAGATCCCTTAACTCAGATTAGCACAGTATGTCTGGTTATTCAGAGCCCTGCTTTATAGGTGTGGAGAAGGACTTGTTCCTCACTTGTGTGGGTTTAGTATTCCAGGTATGTGCCACTTGTTAATAAAGTCAGGCAGCTTAAAAGAACATTTTAAAACACATTTTCTCCACAAAAAGCTGTTTGGATTTTTGCTTAAAGAGGAAGATGAGCCAGGCTGAAAGATTCCATACACAAGTCAAATATGTGTAACTTAATCCTGTTTCTATGAAACGGTATGTGATTAAAACTGTACAGCAATGTAAAAAAAACAACCCAAAGCTGTGCTTCAGCCTCTTCGTTTTCAGAAGCACAGGTGAAGGACACCGTCTGATTCAGCAGGAGCATAAAATGTTTCTTTCATAGAGGTTGACTGCAAACCCTTCGCTGCGATCGTTTATGTCGGTACAAACTTCAAGTAGAACGCCTGGCAAGGGACATTTTCTCCCGCTAACGTGTTAAATGGGTTTCACGGTGTGTTACAGGTGGAGGTGCTGTATGGGGATGAACCCTTAAAGGACTACTACACACTAATGGATATCGCTTACTTCTACGAGTGGAGACGAGTGAGTGAAACCTTTCATGTCTTTGACTTTGAAACACAAACATCAGCGCTTGGGTTTGAAATGAGGAGAGTACAAGATTTTTTTATTTATTTTTTTAAGGTTTTACTAAGGGACTGTTTGGATTCAGTGAGATAATAAATATATATATATATATATATATATATAATTTATTATTTTATTTTTTTTTGTTTACAACAAATAACAAATGCGTTTAGGCATGTAGACACGATCGAGACAGTCTGCTGAAATACAACTCGAGTATCAGGATAAGGAGGAAAGGTGATTTAAGTGACTTTGAACGTGGTGTGGTTGTTTGTACCAGGCGGGCTGGTCTGAGTATTTCAGAAACGGCTGATCTTCTAGAATTTCCCCGCCCAGCTATCTCTAGGGTTTATTGAGACTGGTCTGAAAAACAGAAAATCCCAGCAGTTGTCTGACCTGTGGCTTTAACAGGGTGTTTTTGCCCAGAGGAGAATAAGCAGAACTGGGGAAAAAAAAAAAAGATTTCCCAGAGGTAACTGAAGCCGTTGTATCCACTGTTTTCGCTTCAAAGTCATCAGACTTGTTTTGTTAATCTGGGATTTTTTTGGTTTGAACAAATCCTCACTAACTACTTTTACTAACTTGATTGAGACAGTGTTAGACCAGCTGCTCCCCTGTCCCGTGAGGTAAAGTTCTTGACTCCGAAGGTGTGTGGTGGTTTGAGGAGAGGAATATACCAGCTTCATTTCCCTGATTGTAAGGGAAAAAAATTGTGGAAATGATTTAAATGTAGTTTAAATTGTATGCATTAATCATACAATTTAAACAAGTCTGCCTCTCCCAACAAAGGGCTGTGCCGACTCCCGTCTGCTGTCTGTAATTACGGACCCTACCAAAGAGTACCTCTCACAACCCCATTTCAAAAAATCCAAGCAAATCCTTTAAGAAATTTAAAAAACAAAACAAAAAAAACACGAAGCAGACTAAAGTCTGATGTGATGGATTACTCGTCCTGAACAAACTTCAAGTCCTTACAAGTTGAACTGGTGCAAACTGCAAAGTAATACCAGGAACTGCTGGGAAGGAAACGGAGACGCTCCTAAAAGAACAAGCTCAAAGAGGACACATGACTGTGTGGCCCTTCATCAGGCCGACATTGTTAAAAACATGCTAGAGTCAGAGGGATGGGTCGGGTTGAGTGGTTTGGAGAGAAAGTTAGAGAGGCAAGGCTGAGTTGGTTTGGACATGTGCAGAGGAGGGATGGACAAAGGATGCTAAAGATGGAGCTGCCCAGGAGGGAAAGAGTATGAGCACAGAGAAGATTGATGGACGTAGGGAAGGAGGGCATGCAGAGGGGAGGCCAGGGATCAGGTGAGCTGGAGGGAGATGATCTGTTGTAGCGACGCCTGAGGAGAAGCTTTTTCCAGCTACAGCAACAGTTTACTACAGAAATAAGTATTTTAATTATTCTGACCTTTCATTACTTTCATCAGATCCAGTGAAATCTGACTGAGCCGTTTTCAAACGCATATCGCAGCCCTCCACTTATCGAGAGGTTACCCAGCAGACCTTCAAGTGACCGTGTCAGACTCGGTCGCATCAAACCCACCAGTTTCCCCGGTGGATTCACAAAGCGAGCTGACACCCTCACCCTCTTGTTTCCAGTAGAGAGGAAGATCTGATGTCCGAATCTCTCGTTCAGGGTTTATTTTCCCGCACATAAAACATTTTGGCGTTCTACCAAAGAAATGTTCAGTCGATGACCACATCAAGCACAGCAACGGCATCCAGAGTAAAAACTGCAACGTCCCAAAGACGGACATCAATTAGACATTTGGTCTTTTGTGTCTTTGATAACTGTGAATCCGAGGGGCCCTGCATCTCACTTAGCATGGTTTATCCTGCTGTTTGACTGTAACAGGGACCATCATTTACAAAGTGAACCTTATGTTGATTTTTAAGACGGCAAAATGTTTCCAGAGGTTGCAAACATCTTTTTGCAACCACAGGAGTCACCCCCTGCTGGTCATTAGAAAGAATGATAATCTGAGGCACTTTTTTTTTCTTTTTTTAATATTGGTTTCACTTTTTTGGATCCAGAAGCTATGTGCATCTTTTATATACAGTCTGTAATTGTAGGCTGGAATATACAACAGTAATTTATCTGTTATCTTGTCTATTATGATGACTGTCTTTGTGAGCAGCTGGGTGAAGCATTGCTTTGAATTGATCTTTGATCTCCTTTCCTTTCAGAAAGCTCAGTCAGTCCTCTGGTAATGGAGGTAATAAAAGATGCACTGAAAAAGCTTTTTTTTTTCTTTTTTTTTTTTTAAAGCATTTTGAGGATTTGACCAGCTTTCATTTCTGCTGCCATGTCATTGATCCCGTCCTAAACAAAAGTGCTGCCTAAATTAGCAGACTAGCTGTTGGGTCCCTAGCTAGCCCAGGACAAATACAGTTTTGTTGGTATAGTGTTTATTGTATCAGGGCTGTACATGTGGGACTGGTTTAAAAATGGACTAGACTCTGTGCTTTTAAGGGATTTGTTGAGGAAAATCCCATTTCTGTAAACATATTTTCCCTCTAACAGCGGTTCTGTCTTTCTGTGTCCATACAGACTGGACCCATTCCTCTGCAGTATCTGGTCAAACCCACCCGGAAACGCAGGAGGCCGTCTCAGTCTGCTGCCCAGGGCCACTCCGACGGCGTAAACACTAGCCCGACGTCGGAGAGCGACTCTCAGAGTGACAAAGTCCACAGTCCTGCTGCCACTCAGCCGGCCCGAGCCTCATCTCAGTCCAGCCCGGCGTCCCACAACCTCTCTCCCACCATCCAAAGCTCCAACGGTACCACTGTGTCCAACAACACTCAGCGACACGCCCTCTCCTCCAAACAGGCCGCTCGCAAGGTGACTGTCAACGGCACAAGCTCCGGGGCCGGCAAAGAGGAGGCGAGGGGGGGCGACAAAGGTGGCTTGCCTCCGACGACCTAACGTGTGCGCACACGGCGGCGGGGAGGACAGTGTTTGAATTGCTTCCTTGTTTCTTTGTGCAGAGCAAAGAGAGCTCGGGCCTTCGTCCTTCTGGAAATGTGGGAGGCAGATTTGTGTTATCTTCCAGCAGGACAGACTGAAACGTGCAGCCAAATAGACACTTGTATGTATGTGCGTGTGTGTGTGCGCGTGCGTGTTTATGTGTGTTAGACTAGAACAGTGCACACATACAAACTGTACAGTATGTATCAAATGTGAGCATGTGTGCATACATATGTATAAACTTATCTTTTATACAAGATATTGTAATCGTTTTGTATTGTACATGCAGTGGGTCTGTTTCATTTCCATAAGCATCGATTTGGCCTCCATGAAACTTGAGACAAAATGCTGAAAGGCATTGCAGTGTGGCTCTCTGCTGAAGCTGGATGTAAAGACGAGGAAGAAAAAATTCTTGCTTTAAACAGTCAGACGTGTTAATAACTGCTGTATAAATGTCCAGTATAAGCAACAGCTCATCAGGTAACACATGCTCATTAAACTGTTGATGCACTTTGTTACGGTCACATCACACAAACCGACGAGTATTTTCCTGACAGGAGAAGCATTTATATTTACAGAAGCACTACCAAGCTGTTTGTCAGCGTTCTCTCCTTCATGGCAGTCGAAGAACTCAAAAGGGATTTTTGAATATTTGGCCATGTATGTTGTAGTTCCATGCATTTCAAGCATTCCTTTTTTTTTTTTTCTTCTTTCCGTTCAACGATGATGGTTTTTTGTTTTTGTTTTTTAAATTACAAAAAAGCAGCCATATGTGCATGTTTTAGGTCAATAAAATGTTTACTTACTAGGTTTTTCTGACCCGTGTGTCCTGTTTATGATCCAGACAAATGTATTGCTTGACATCCATCCCACTGACTCCACCCTTTTCTCATTTCTCAGTCTGTGCATCCGTTGTTCTTGGCGTCCTCCTGAGAAGAATGAAACGTCCTTCCTTCATTTTAACGTGGTGTGAATTAAATATGTTTGGCACAGCTGCGTCATAAACGACTACAGCTGTATTTTATAATCTGAGATGTAACAGTGCTCATTAGATTTCTTTTTTAATATTTAGGGCGACTTCTAATTAAATTCACAACATGGTGAAAAGTGGCAGGACAGTTTTGTTTGCTGTATTTAATCATTGCTATGAATGAAGGGCTTTTCTGTGTCGAGTTTGTGTGTTCTGTGTCTCAGTGGGTTCTCTCCACGTACTCCCACAGCCCAGAGACATGCAGTTAGTGGGGTTAGGTTCAATGGTGATTATAAATTGCCCACAGGTGTGAGTGTGAATGGTTGTCTTTCTCCTTGTGTTAACCCTGAGACAGAGTGGCGACCTGTCCTGGGTGTACCCCACCTCTCTGACATAGGCTCCACCCATGCCCCACCCTACCCCCTCTCCCTAACCCTGAATTGGATAAGCAGGAGAAGATGAATGGATGGATGGACAACTATGAATGACAGAAGATACTGCTGAAAAAATGAACGCAACACTTGATCATCTCAGTATAACACAAGCTCAGTTACACTTCAGGAACAGCAGTCTGTCCAGTTAGGAAGGCTCAGCCTTTGAGTGTTTGTCACTATTGGTAGCATGAGACAATGTCTGGGCATGCTCCTGAATGGACAGTGGATAGAGTCTTGCTATTTGGTAGCATCAGATGCATAACATCTGAGAAGTTCTCAATTAGATTCAGGTCTGAGGACCTGATACCATTCTCCTGGAGTCTGACAGTCTGGTCAGAAACGTGTATGAGCAGCTCGCTGTAGGTCACTGTGTAAAACTGAGAGTGCTCCTTGTGAGCAGATACCAGTCTGGCTGCTGGGTTGAAGCCCTTCTACATCACTCCCAGCGCTTCTCGCGTCTGTTTCCTGGTATCTCCTTCACTCTGAAACTGTGCTGGAGACACAGAAAACCCTGCGATGGCTCGTACAGATGTGCCATCTTGGAGCAGCTGTGCAACCTGAATTGAGTGCAGGTAGCGTCTCATGCTACAAGTAGGGAGAAGGACCCTAGCAAAAAGCAAAACCTGAGAAAAATCAGGAGGGATAACCAGACAGCAGTGGTCTGTGAACTTTTCATGGCTCATCTTGTTCTTGCCTCTTCAGTGCACCTTTTTTGGAATGTGTTCACAGAGGTTTCGGCTTCCTAACTGGAGAAACTGATATCTTGAAGTTTAACGGACTTTGTGCTGTACTGTGCTCTTTAAATACTCAAATAACTGAAACAGCTAATTAATTCCTCCTCCTACCACCACTGTGTGTGACTTTGCTCTGTTGGAGGCTGTTGCCTGCTCCACTCTGTGTACAGGCGGAGACGCATACTTACAAACATGTTTGCTGTTGACATGAATCCATCCCCAAGCCTCTTACTCCAAAGTGGCCCCTGCCTGTTCTGTACACGTAAACGCAGTCACACACACTGAGTGTGTTATTGCTGTCCTCTAAACAGTAACTTAATTGCTGGATAGATGAATGTTATTTGACAGCATGTTTAAAACACTGTGGAGTTAAATGAATAGTAAAATAAAGTTCAGCCACTTCACCTGCAGTGTTGCACGGTGGATGACATGGGGCCAGAGCTGGTCATTAAAATGTGCTTCAGCAAAAATATCATTAAACAGATTTCATAGCTAGATCCAAAGGAATGACATCTGTATTGTTATTATTTAAAACCATTACAAAGACAACAGCTCAGAGTACACACTGCTCCGTTTATTTTTTACCTTACATACACACACTGTTCAAAAGTTCAGTGGAAAGAAGAGAGTGACTTGTCTCTGTGGAGTGAGCAGTGTGGGCTAATGACTGTCACAGCCTGCCACCAACTCCAAGTTCATCTCATGGACACAAAGTTGGAGCTTCAAAATCAAGGCCAACATAACACCGCATCCCAACTTCTTCATGAAGTGCCTGCCTGGTTGTTTGCAGCAGGAATTTTAATATTTGGCCTTCAATTTTAAACAGGTTAAATACCCTCAGTATAAACTGATCTCTATTGTCTTACCGTAAAGTCATCCTAATGTGACTGCAACAGTGTCTTTGTCATGAAAGTGGCATCACTGATGAAAACACTGACAGGAAACACGGACCCCTCCACCCTCAGGACTCTGCTGGTTCGTGTAGCGGAGCAGACGAAATGAAGTCCTGCTTGTGCGTGCCGTCGCAGTAGGGCGGGTTGCTGGTGTGTTTGCATCCACACAACCAAACCGAGGCATCTTTCTCTGGGACGAAGCGTAGTGGGGACAGGCCCTGGGCTCGGGTTTTGTGGCTTCCATCACAGAAAGGCTGAAAGAAATCAAAAATCAAGCCACAGAGAATTCACAAACAACAACGAATAATGCTAGAATGCTCATTTAAACAAGAAACAATGTCTAATGTGTGAAACTACTGTAAGCACAAATTTAAAATTTTTATATGCTACTGAAAAAGGCTGGGAGTGTTACAAATGGACTGGATCATTTCGGAATTATGGAACCAATAGATCTGAAAATAATCTATAACTTCACTCTTTAAATTTTTTTAAAAATTTGGTTTATCTTCATTTATAAAACAAAAAACAAAACTTACAAACTGTATTGAGACATTTGAAATTTGAGAAACACAACTCAGTGTGAAATATGTATTAAAAACATCAGGGTCAGGACAATTATTAATAAGACAAGTATATAAAAAATGTTTACATTTGCAGAATTAGTAATACTTAGTTTGCAAAAAGAAAAAGCTTCAAAATAAGATGGTAAAAGAACAAAAAACTGGTGTATGATGGTTATGACTTATGAAACATCTGTGATTGTTTTCCTTCATATTGTTTTTGGTGATTTTCCCCCCAAAGTAATTTGTGTTTTTAATGTTTTTCATTCAGTTCTTTGCTGTTATTTGTTTATTTTTGTTGTTTACGATGTTGAGATAATGTCTGAATTAAAGACACACCTGTGAAGCTGCCATAGGCTCCAGCTCCAGTGTGAACCCTGAATTTGATCAACAAAAGAAAGTGAATGAATGCACAGGGATTCACCTGCTTCCTGCTGTGCCCACAGGTGCACCACGAGTAACGCTTCCCACCAACCAGCTCCACCTTGAAAGGCTTCTTAGCTGGGATGACCGGTTCAGGAGGAAGTGTGGACAGCTTGACCTGAGGAACAGGCAAACTTATTTTAAAATACATTCAGTGGCCACTTTATTAGGAATACCTGCAAACATGTTGGCTATACATGGGCGGGGGCAGGGATTTTCACTGGGTCTCTGTGTGTATGTCAGCTTGTTTCCTCCTCATCAGTATCAGCAGCAGCCTTGGCTTAGGCTATCCTTCCCGGGGTCATTTATGCATTCACACATATAAAATCTCCACTTACATAAACAAGTAAATTCTCATACAGATATTATTGAAGTTCATACCAGACAACAGGCCTTTGAGGCAAATACAACAGTGCTCAACATTCATATTAAACCTACAGTTCTCCACGTGATTTCTTCTATGTTAGAGTAAGAATGCCTGTAGACTAATTAAAATCTAACCAATGAGGCCTCTAACCGCCATTAAAGCAGCTGGGGGAGCTGCGTTGTCAAACATCTGTTTTCTATTTCCAGTTTGGGGAAAATAAAAATAAAAACTTGGCTCGTGCTTGAGTTAGTTAGCTTAAATGTGGTACAGTTTCCCCAGTGAATTACTTTTTATGTGTGTGAAAACAAATGGCACGTTAACGGTGCAGCAGCAGTCTGCATCACATTCACGGAGGCTGACATGCGCAGCGGTTACCTTGGAGGCTGCCGTAGCGGCTATCCAAGGGTGCCTGAAGGTGAAACTGATCCATTTGGGCTCTAATTTGGTCACTACCGTGTTCATGTTTCCTCTGACAGCTGAATGAAGATCAACTTCTGACACCTGCTGACCAGCAAAGGACGAGATTTAAGATTCACGCGAGAAGTGACAAACGTTGGAAACAAGTACCGCAAGCAAAAGGAGACAGAAGAGCAAAACAACAAACTCAGAGACGCATGACAGCTAACTGAGGCTGCTAACGTCCTCAAGAGTCACGTGTTAGTAGCTCAACCAATCACCGGGCACATGTCGGAGAACGGCAGACTGAATGGAACTGATTTGGACGTGGAAGTGTGGAGGACCAAAACTGCCAAAATTGAAGTATAGAGTATAATGTATAGATTTATACATTATTTTACCAATATTTTAAGATTTCATTAGTCACAGGCTTTGAAAATATGAGATGTGTTGTAAGTAAATAAATACATACATATGTGACAAAATTTTATAAACAGCAGAGAATAGGATTTTTTTAAACTCTTGAGTGTAATTCAATTGTAATGAATGCAATTTACTCTCATTCTGTAATTCAGTGAAGCACACAGAAAAAGAAAAAATATGACAATAACACATGCAAACAACTACATTTCTGTAGGGATGGAAGAAAGAGGCTAATACAATTTGGACTCAAATTAACAACACCTGGATGTATTAAGATATTAATTTAATCTCTATACAAAATAAAGACTTTAAAAAATACATATTAATATTAATAAAGAGCTGTTAATTGTTAAAATGTTTTTTGAAAATGTCAGATAAAATAAATAGTTTGAAAAAATATAGTTTAGCAGATCATGTAGACATGATCTGCTAAACTATATTTTTTTACCAATTCACAATTGTGTCAAAACCTTGAGCTGAAGAGCAACTAGTCTCTCTCTAAACTAAACCTTTCAAAACTATTGCTACAAAGTGCAGCTTCAAATTCCAGAAAATAGCAGACTCAAACACAAGTGGCAATAAACAGAAAGGCCTTCAGGGGGCGCAGGCACTCTCTGTCTCCAACTATACTCAGAGCTTTATGTGGAAAACTCCTGGTACAATATCAGCACATATACACACACACACACTCGTCTTAGACAAATACCAATCACTCGCGCTCTAAACACCCTGTGTTGCGAGAAAATTTTGACATTTCTAAAATATATGAAGCATCTATGTGATCAAAAATAATATACCAAATATAATATCTATTAGTACTATATATGTGATATTCCCATGTTTAATAAGGTTTACTATGAGATAACTTTCCTTTGGCTGAACTGGTCTAACACACTGATTAACTGAAAATTATGGAGTAAATCATAATAATGACACTCTTCACAAATAATATTTCAAATAAAATGGGTCAGAGGGCAAAATATTAATGATTATACTTGCCACACAAAACACTTCAGAGTGCAAGTCAAAGTGGATATACTCAAAATATTCAACAGAGCTGAATATAGAATAAAATAGGCTGACTGATTATATGATTTTTTTTTTCTTATTTTGAGGACTTGCTGAAAGCAAAAATAGATAAATAGAATATATCTGCCTTTAACTTTTATTTTTTCAGTGTCAGATTTCATATGAAACTAAACAAGCAAAATATTGTATTTATTATGTTTATTGTTTATTTGGCCTCAAATAACAACATAGAAACAGTATTTAACATACAATATTGTTTCTATCTGACAAAAGCAGTAATCCGACTTTGACTCAGTACCACGCTGGATAGATTGAATACTGCAGGGGTGAAATTAGCCATTGTGATTGGTGTGTTCAATGAGTAATTCAGTGGAGTTAAAGATCTTCACACAAGAAGAAGAAGAAGAAGAAAAAAAAAACAGTCTCTAAAGGCCTCCATAAAAAGAAGAAAAAACATTCATAATGTTTATTTGGACAGCACCAAAAGCAGATTTACAAAAAAAACCAAAACAAAACACAAAATGCAAAAGATAAAAAGCAATGAGTAGGCAGGAGAAGAAGATTAAACCAAGAATACAGTTTAAAGCCAACATACTAGACTTTCAAAAGGTTACCAAAACTTCAGTGGAACTCCTTAAGGCTCTGACTCAGGAGGTCTGGAGTCAGGCAGGAGGTGTTGGAAATGTTGACCCAGGTGATGTCATTGTGATATTAACACAAAGTTATTAAAGCAT
>VVHJ01032770.1:21173-31996 GCA_015107715.1 Tylochromis polylepis | reverse complement strand
GGGGGTTTGTTTGTGTGTTGTTTTTTTTTTTTTTGTGGGGGGGGGGGGGGGGGGGGGGGGTGCCACAGGGTCTTCCATTGAGGGGTCCAGAGGTGCCCGAGAAGCTGAGATGGGCCAAATTCAAACCAGATAAAGCGAGATGATCACATCTCTGCATGGTTAGGTTTTTATTGAGTTTAAATATCAGGCAGGTGTTTAACACAAAGGAAAGGAACACGGGTAAACTAGAGGTAATGATTTTTTTTTCCTGGACACACCAAAATGGAAGAACAAAACCCAGACATCGAAGATGGATTAGAGTTAATCCAGTCTCCTTTATGTTACTGGCACCTCATCAAACACCAGTTAGTCTCGACCAGCATGGTGTTTCTTAAAGGGCGACTTTCAGACTGGTGGGAACATAAACAGCAGTAAATGAGGCAAAACTCTACATGATTGATGTGCTGCATTAGCTTTTACCCCAGATGACCTCCAGCCCCAAGTGTCTCTGAAACCTGAGCCTCACCTGCTTTTTGCTGTGGCCACAAGCACACCAGGCGTAGCGTTTTCCAGCAGACAGCTTCACCCTGTAGGGGAGCCGGGCGGCAGGAACCGGCTGGGTGGACTCCAGACAGCACTGAACCTGGAGCACAAAGCACAAACACAAACTTAACTTAACTTATTGCCCACACTAATGGATACCACAACATCCTGCAGTGACACATCCCGTGTGGTCTAAGCCAAAACGCAACTCTGGGCCCTCAGAGGGCTGCTTGAATAACAATCAGAGTGATGGAGTGCTGCCTAACATGACCCGAGGCATTCACAATCACACGAACTCTTCAGGTTTACTTTGAGAAACTAAATTAAAAACATATGTTAAACTTGTTTTGCTTCCATCATAAAACTACACTGTAATCGCTGTTATGTTGCTGTTTTGGTTCCACTGGATTAAAAAAAACAAAACACTCAAACAAATTAATAATAATGTAAAAATTTTGAATAAGTGGGTCTACATTTTTACACTCAAGCTTAAAAAAAAAAGCTCACAAAGACAAAGAGGAAGTGGGACTGGGAAGTCAGAGAGGTCCTTTCTGGTTATAGTTTTAGTTTTTTTAACCTCTGGAGCTGAAAAATGAAGCCAACACAGTGTGTCACAAACTACAGTTCCTCTGAAGTCCTCTAAAAGATGGGCAGTCACCTGCCTGTTGTGAAATCTCAAGCGGAGCGTTTTTGCACTCTCCAGTTCATCCTCCTTTCAGACTGTAATGGTGACCAGAAATGACTAAATGTGATGTCATCAGCATTACCTGAAACTAGCCTCTGAGCCCATAAACTCAATATGAGCGAGCTTATTAAAATCACAGAGCAAAGAGTCACTCTCAGATAATAACCTGGGTCTCCCCCCGATGCCAGTCACAGTCACTGAAGGAGTTTTAAAAATGAAAGCACAGAAGCTGCAAATTTAAGCAGCTTACACTGTCATGGAAAAGTATTCACCAATTTCTCTAAAATTGATCGCTTGCATGTTTCAGTAATCGCCTCCCTTGTTAAATCATGAATTAACAGTTTTTAAACCACATTTTTTGGAAAACTGAGTTCATTTTCAGTGTCACACGCAGGCCTGATTACAGTCAGACCAGCTGAACCCAGAAATGACTCAAACAGAACCTGTCTGACAAAGTGAAGCAGGATAAAAGTTCTCATAAAGCGACACATCATGCCACAGAAACAGAAGAAACAGAGTCATTGACATGTATCAGTGTGGAAGGGGTTACAAAGCCATTTCTGACGGAGTCCAGTGAATCACAGACTCATCCAGGAGGTCACAGAGAACCCAGAACAACATCTGTGGAACCGACTTGTCTCAGTGAAGTTTGGTATTCAACAATGAGAAAGAGACTGGGTGAAAATGACCTCCATGGGAGAGTTCCATGGACACAACCACTGCTGACCAAAAAGAACATCTCGACGATCCCCAAGACTCTTGGGAGAATATTTTGTGGACTGACGAGACAAAAGCTGAACTTTTTGGAAGGTTTGCGTCCCGTTACATCTGGGATAAACAGCGTTTCATTAGAAGAACATCAAACCAACAGTCAAACACGGTGGTGGAAGTGTGATGGTCTGGGGCTGCTTTGCTGTGACTCCTGGAACCATGAATTCTGCTCTCTACCAGGAAATCCTGAAGGAGAATGAATGAAGCAGGACAATGATCCAAAAAACACACACCAGCAAGTCCACCTCTGAGTGGCCTAGTCAAAGTCTGGCCATAAATCTGATTAAGGTTATCCGAAATCATCTCACACAGGCCGTTCATGCTGGAAAGCCCCCAAATGTGTCTTTATTAAAACGATTCTGCAAAGATTGGTGGGCCAATTTAGGGTGCGGTTACTTTAAGTTTGGACAGCAGTTTGTTCGTCTACATAAACAAAATCCTCATTTGATAAGTGCATTTTGTATTTACTCGGGTTATCTTTGACTAATATTAAATGTGTTTGATGATCTGAAACTTTAAGCGTGACAAAAATACGAAACACTAAGAAATCGGGAAAGGGACAACTGCTTTTTCCGGTGTTCTGGGAATCCATCCTACCTGACAAACCATTCTACCCCTTGTTTCTGCGCATGTGCACAACATGGTTAGGGTTAGGGTTGGCCTTAGGGTTATTCTCCTACAGGTAGGACGGTTTGCCAGAACACCGGCACTGTATCCATCCTGATATTTCATAACTCCAGTGCGTGCACGTGAGGGGGATCAAGCTCTCACGTGCTGTACCTGCAGGTTTACTCCCAGAGAGCATCGGGGCTAAAGGTGAATGAAGGAGGGCGCGTCAGACTGTTTGTTTGCACAGAAAAAATAAGAAATCAAGAAATGCCGGCTGCTCCGTGGATGCCGCACCGTGACTCAGCAGTCTTTAAACACGGCTGTAGCAGCAACGAGAGCAACACGAACAGCTGATAACACAATAATTAACACGAACACTCGGCAGGCAGACTCACTGTGGGAGAATAAGCAGCCAGGAAGAGCTGAGGCCGTCTGAAGGTCTGCGCGCCTCCTCTGCGCATGGCGACTACGAACCGGGTTGTGTTCATGCTGCTGAAATCCGCGCACAGCTGCTCCACAAAACTTGAACCAACTCCAGGAAAAGTTACAATATGGCTGACGATGCAAGCTGATTGGGCTGTAAAAGGCTCCCCGCGGTGAGGACACGCCCCCATCTCGTCACCGCTCCTCCTACTCTTCCCCCCACTCGCTGCAGTCCATCGTTACGTTAAAAGGTGCAATTCACCGCTCATACCTGCAATAAATAATAATGTACACACCTTAACGTTCATCAGTCGTTAAAGAATAACTGACTGCTTCATTACTGAGATATCAACCCTGAATGTATGTCCACTAGCGCCATTTTTTAAAGAACACATATGAATTACTTAAATTACTGAAAAAAATCAGTTTGAAGATGACATCAATGGTAAACGTTAATTCTTTTTTTCTTCCAAGTGGAAACGAGGTTCCACGTTAATGACAGTACATTTTTTATTTATTTTTTGCTCTTTTAAAAAATATATATTTCAGAGATTTTCTCTGGGATTTTGTCAATACATAATTTTAATTAAAAACATGTTTTTAAAGTGGGGGTTTCAATCATTCAACCATAATTTATATTTTCGTTTATCTATGGGGTAGAAAAAATAGAAATAGGCTTCTGTTAAGTAAGCTAACACAGACTTGGTTCAGTCATGTTTTGTGACCCCCACACCCTGATGGGCTCTGCTCACCTTAAAGCAAGAAAGCCAGTATTAGTAATCATTTTATTTACCATTAACAAACCATAATGTTATGTGACCCTTTATGAAGTCTAAAGCTTGCCTTGTTAAACAGTTATGCAAAAAGGTTATTTGGTATATCTAATTAAAATGAAATAATAATTTAAACATATCTTTATGTAACTGTTTTCATGGTTTCTTAATCCTGAGCGTCAAGATGGTGCTATGCTTATTTTGGTGCATGTTGTCTCTATAAATATAATGATACAAATCACGACATTAATGAAGGATGAATCTTTATATAGACCTAATGAAAGGGGACACATTTTTAGACTAAGAGAGTAATAAATTGCACAAAACCCCCATACAAAAGCCAGCAGTCGTTTTAGCAGCCACACAGCGATCATCCAGACTTACTTTCCAAACTTTGCCTGAGGTGAAAAAAATAATTAAATATTTCTGAACAACATGAACATCATTAAATTGGAGCCTAAAATCATATATTTGTGATGAAACCTTGGTGTACTGCAAGGTTCGATTTCAGATCCCTTTTTTATTTTTTGTTTGCTTCCATCTGGTAAAACCTTACAGACTCACAGTGTGTTCTTCCACTACACTGACGATAAACATAAACCTTCCCATGGGATCTGGTAGCGTCTCAGTGACGCTGGACGTCACAACTGGTTCAGAAAGCAGCAGCTTGGCGTCTTACTGGTTTAACAGATGACATCACATAAATCCAATCCCTCATTTTACAACTCATATTACTTTTAAAGCCCAACTAGGTGTGACCCCAAACTTCATACCAAAACTGCTGACCCCTTATGAGCTAAGCCCACATCTTTAGATCCTCACGCAGGCCCCTTTGACTGTTCCAAATTCAAGACTTAAATCAGAAGCTAAGTCTAATTTTGCCGTCAGGACTCCTCAAATTGCCTGAGGACATAAGGTTCGCAGAAACTGTGATCTGCTTTAAAGGACGTCTTGAAAGTCATTTTTAATAATCTTACCGTTTTAACATGAATAAATCAATTTATTTCTAATAAACCTCCAAAAAAGGTGACCTTTACAGCATGTAACATAGAAAACATTTTTCTTCACTTTCTGTAAAACACAGTATTTCTCATAGTGGTGTAAAGTCATCACATGAGCACCAGATCAACAAGTACAACGTGTTTCACTTTACCTGAGGTCGACTCCTTTACGGTGAGTAAAATACACCCACAGTTAAATCACTCGACATCCAAGAGAAAATGTCAAAGAACTCAGTAAAATACATTTATTGACCAAAAAAGTCGTCTTAATCTGTCCTTTTAATTTTACACACAAAAATATCAAAATACTTTACAGGGATTTTAATCTGAATATCGTCAAATTTGTTTCAATCGATTCTCTCAAACAAATACACTGTACAATGACAACGTGCTTGTCCTTTTTAAATTCAGTGCTCATTTCATTTCTTTTTTTTTCTCTTCAGGGAACAATGCATTTAAAATTATGCATAGCTATTACTTGGTATTTAGCAATACATTTGAGAGACTGCACTGCATTTCATGCAATTCATATCCCGATAGTTAACTCGCTGTCCATCAGACCTCACTCGGAGCCAGGTGCTTAAATGTTGCAATACATAAAAGATACACAGTACGACATTCATAACATGAATTATCTTTACCCAAACTTCAAAGCTTAAAAGAATGAATGTGTTTTTACACAAACATATTAAAGTATACAACTTGGATCTCAACAAAATTCAAAAAAGGTACTAAAAAAACAAAACAACAACAAAAAATTTTACAATTGGGCCAAAGCGCCCCAGTGCAACATGAGAAAGAAACTGTTTCAGAAATCCTTCGCGCCGCTCTGCAGGCGATCATGTGGTCGCACTAGTCATACTTGGTAAATTGCAGACCTCCCAGCAGGAGTCACGTTGGCTCATGTCTTTGTCAACATTCGCCTTCTGTCATTGCTACAGTATTTATCACCAACTAGTGAGCTGCGTGAAGTTTCTGATGTCTACATGAGCTGCTAACAAAAAAATAAAATAAAAATAGATATCACATGTATGGGAGTTCATATTCAAGACTCCAAACAGAGTGACAAATGAAGGAAGGAGGAAATTAAATAAACCCTTAGTTTGAGGGCGGAAAAGGTGAAATGGTGACGAGCCTTCGTTAGTAAAACTGAGCTAAGCAGAGGTGTCACTTCATAAAGTGGAGTGGAAGGAAAAGCTTATTAGGGGAGACCAGGGACACCTGTAACACCCAACACTAATGTATCCAATCAGAAAGCTAGAATGACGACATGCTGGCAGAGTAATGAGCTTGTGTCCAAATTGTTGCCTTTTGTCTATTTTAATGCTGTGAAGAAAGGGGAAACAACATTGGTAACATATTCTAGATAACAGTTTGGACACATCGCACTGCTCAAACAACTTTAATCCTGAAGAAGCTTTTTAAAATCCTTGCCACGAACCTCCTCAGTAATTTTTTAAATTTACATCCGGAGGAGGGAACTGCATGTCAGAGTCCTCTTTGATGTTTGGAGCTCACCTGGTCTCTACGTATACTGTTATTATTGTGGTTCTTCCTGTTTACACTTGTGTAGCTGACACACAGATCATTCAGTCATGATGCATTAGAAAATTATTTTGACACAGAAGGAATGACAGGTAGAAGATGAGCCTGGTGTCAAAATTTCAGAGGGTCTAACTTGTTTGGAGCAACCACCTCCCCCACAAGGTGATATGACCCTTGGGGGTTTATCCAAGATGAAGTTTTAAAAGTTTTCTCTGGTGAAGTATCAGAAAACAGATCAAACATCTTATTTCTGCTCATCTACACCACAGACAATAAACTGGCGCAGTTTTTTTTATTGAAACTGCGACATATATCATGACTTTGATGCGAGTAGTTTGTGAGTGAAAGAAAATGTAAAAAAAAAAAAGAAGTTACAGCTGCCCCCGGTCGCCCCTACAGCCTCCCTGTTTCCTACATTGATTCTGTTTCTGCAGCACTTTCATTATGAGCAGTTCAAACTGCTGCTGTGACGCCACTGTGCAGATTCTCTACAAGTCCTTTTTCTCAGGTCTCTGAAGCACAAACAACTCAAAAACATCCCAACACAAAACTTACGATAGAAAATGCTTTGACACATTAGTCACCACTGTACGTTTTTCCACTGTTGAAATTATCAGTCAGCTATCAAAAGTATATAAATGGGCTTAGGAAGAGTGCTTTCGTTGGACAATGTACCACTCCGTGTACCCGCAATAAAAAAACCCCAAAAAACACATTCTCGAAGAAAGACGAGAAGAGAGTAAGCCTTTGGGCTCGTGGTTTCCTCTGTAAATCTAACATCATTAAGGCATTATCTATCCAGTATTGCTAAAAGAACAGCTAGTTGGTAGACATGAAAGGAATCTCTATGTATGACAGTAAAAGACTGACACTTCAGGACAGGAGTGCAAAATACTCATAAAAATCAAAAACCTGTTAGTCCCTAGCGACCTATGAAGTACCGAGCATCCTTTAGAAGGTACTGTGTTGATGGCTAATTTGCTCTGTTAGCTACTAACATGCAAAGTGCACACTTGTTTAGGAAAAAACTATTAATTTCTTACTTACAATTTCCAAATGTTTGGTTTCGTTTGCTTAATCTCGACAGCAACTAGAAGGATATAAAAGTCTTGAGAAACTCTGGTGGTGGTTTGGAACAAAACCTGGTGCTCGCTCGAAGACGATGGCGGCTTTCCGGACACGCAGGTGCTGTGTCATTTTTACATTTACATGAGTTAATACCTTAGAGCAAACACCAAGATATCTTTTTGGTGGGCATTTATATCCAGTGAAGGCTGTTGTGGTAATGATTCTGCACAAAAGTCAACAATGAAAATACAAAGTCTGAGGTAATAACTAGCTTAATGTCGAAATGCCACTAACCACACATCAAAAATGATTGTATGTTTATCCTTTACATAATAAGTGCCCGTGAGAGGCTTCACATATAGAAGATCTGGATGAAATTGAGTGGGGTGAACACAAAGGGAAGACACAATATTGAGGAAGACAGTTGAGGTTGCAGGAAGTGGCAGAAGTCCGCTTTTTTTTTTCTCGCTGACTGACTGAATGGAAACTCTGGAGGGAATTCATGAACAGTCAGTGCTTGAGAGGTCAGAGAAGAGAGACTCCGACCTTAGGTTCATGAACTCTGCCATCATCAGCAGCCCCATTGGTCTAGCTAACAAATTAGTGCAATTTAAGAAGAGACCACTGTATTCATGCTCTCTGAAAGCTGCCTACACACAAAAAAAACCATATGAGAAGAACCTCTGATATCAAGAATTTCAAAACACGAAAAACTTCACCTTGACATTAAAGTCCAACCTGTTGTACATTCATAAAAGAGGGCATAAGATAAAGATGACAGAGAAGGAAAAAGTCTTGTAAAGTTGACCTCTTCAAGGCGGCACGTGATGCCTGATGTTTTCATCTGAGCTGCTCGCGTGTTGCGGAGAAACATCAGCCATTCTTGTCTCCACCTTTCTCTCCAGTAGCCTGAAAACACAGAGAACAGAGGGTTTCCAGCACATCTTCACCTTCATCTGAAGTATAACAGGATGTCCAGATACCAGTGAAATAAATGTGGACTTAAGGCCATTACACCCTGAGCGTGTTGCTACATGAATTTCAGAGTTTTTCAGATGCAAGCTTGTCACGTAAACGCCTTCACACACTGAAGGTTTTATGTTATTGAAAAAAGTATGAAGTCGATATGAAGCAATGGTGAGCTGCTTCTCGTGTTTCTGAACAGGAAAAGGAAGAAGCGGAGGTTTCGTGGTTTGATCCAGGAGCCGAATCTGTATCACGGCTGCTTTCATACGTATTTCAGGATGTCAGCGGGTCAGTTCAAGCTCTTGTTGGCAGAGTTGGGATCACGTCTGAGGAGGCAGAGAAATGATTTCAGAGAGCTGACTGACTGGAGCAGCATGTAGCTGTGTGTCTGAGGTTAAACGGTATTATTTTACTACATATAGTAAAGTATATACAGTAGCAGTGGCTGCCAAATGCAGTGCTTTGATTAGTCAGATCTTTTTATTCACGTTGGATAAATCGAGCTTGGTACAAAATTTGCCGCAAATTTGTCAGTGTGAGCGTAGGGTCTGAATAGGTGAGTGGGACAAATATTTTTAACACATAAAATATTCGCACAGATTTTAAGCGTCCAGTGTGTAAAGCCTTTTACTTTATTTGGGACTTGTGGGACGTGTTACCGAGGTGGCTGGAAAAGTTTAGATTTTAGCTTCTCTTCATTGGCTCCACAGCTGGATTTAAACAACAATCAACAACCAGGCTCCATGTTATCTCAAAGACCTCCTGGTATCATATCACCCCAAAAGAGCACTTTGCTCTCAGACTGCTGGCTTACGTGTGGCTCCGAGAGTTTCTAAAAGTAGGATCTGAGGCAGCGCTTTCAGGTATTCTTCTGTGGAACCAGCTACCAGTTTTCTATGAAACTTAGAAAGGGAAGCGACTGGACTTCTTAAAGTTTTTTTTAAGAAACTTAAAGAAGTTTAGTCGCTTTTCCTTCCATGCTCCGTAAATTACCAGGATGACTGAGAACCTACACAGACAAAGCTGCCAGTTTGGATTCGGGAGACAGACACCCTGTCAACTTTTAGGATCTGGCTTCAAACTTTCCTTTTTGATAAAGTATATAGTTAGAGCTGGATCACGTGAGCCTGAACCTTCCCTTAGATACGCTACAATACGCTCAGGAGGACTTTCCCATGATGCACTGTGTGTTTCACCTCTTCTCCCCTGCTTTCACTGCCCATGTGTTTATATGCCACTACTGCATGTCATTAACTTTTATCTACTCTCTTGTCAATGACTGATAAAAAGTCTTGGAAGTGGGCTGTTGAGTTTTCCGGCTTCCGGAGTTTTTCAGGAGTATTACATATATATCACGAGTATTACTCACTCCGGGTTTGTGAAGCGTGTTCTCCTGCAGACCGAAGAGCCCGCCTCCTTGGCCTCCCTGCAGGGGGGAGGCTGTAGCTGAGGACAGCAGGTTGGGTGACTGGGCAATCATGGGTGAGTTGGGGGTGGAGGTGAGAGCTCCTGTCAGCGTGAGGCGCTGCAGCTCCCTCTGTCGCTGCTGCTGCAACATCTGGCACACCACCACCTGCTGCTCCTGGAGGAGGATGAGAGGAGAGTGGCTTTAAAGGACGAGCAGAGAAAAGGCACTGATGGGGGTCGCATAGTGCTGGTAGTCTGTAAGTGCTGTGCAGAAGTGTGCAGACTGTCACCAGGGGGCAGTGTTAGACATAATGTGAAACAATTGGCTGTATGGGCTACTCTTGTTCATGCCTGTGTATTTGGTGGTCATGTAGATCCTGCTGGGAATGACAGCATGGACAAAGAGCGTCTCTATGTTCAAACTGACTGTTAAAAACAATTAAAACTGTTCCCTGGAGCCACTGCTTGTCCCCTTTTGTGTGTTTGTGATCTCTGATGGGGTTTTGCATCTTCCTCTCCTCAACGACCTCCGCTCTTACTCCCTTTCCTGTTTGAGCCATCTGGCCTTCATCACCATTGAGTTACATGCTTTTGTAGAGGGGAGCCTCACAAGTGCGTAATTGTTTTTCTTTTGAACTGTATTCAAGGATTTCAAGGAAATGCCAGTTTCTGTTTAAGCTTGGGGATATTTGTATAAAACAATCATAATTTGAACAATCACTGAGCAGCACTTCTGAACTCTCTACAGTGCTCCTCTGTCAGATTTCCTGGCACCCTCATCTGCTCTGGGTTCTTTAAAGCAGCTTCCATCAAAAATAGGCCCAAAGCATTTTTTGTTGTTGTTTTTTTTTTAGCAGAACAGAGCACTGCGCCACTTCTGGGATGAAGTGAAATGCTGAGGCATGTCTGGAAGAGTCACAGGAACCATCTTTAATGGGCACGATCAGCTCAGGTGTCTGTGTCAGAGCTGGACGAGGATGGACCTGTGCTTGTGGAATTCAGGGTTAAGTAGTTTAAGCTAACTTTAGACCAGTGGAGAGCTACATTGCTGCA
>VVHJ01032770.1:0-14481 GCA_015107715.1 Tylochromis polylepis | reverse complement strand
GTGTGGGGGGGGGAAGGGGGGGGGGGGGAGAGCAGCAACTATGGAAATAAAAAGCCGTCTGCTGCAAGTGTGAGCCAAAAGCACTGACAGTGCTGGGTGTAGGAAGAAAAAAATGAGCAAATACTAGATTCGAAAGCAAGTGTCAGCTGATGATGTCCCTGGAGAAAAAGTGAGTCAGAGCAAAAGACGGTGAGCAATCTGGTTCAGCGGAGAGACGAGCAGAAATACAACGGCAGAAGAAACAAAGCATCTGCTGGAGCAGCTTTCAGAACCAACAGCACATCTGATCTCTTGCTGAGCTTTTTTTGTCCCCACACAGGTACATTCATCATCTGAAGACAGCACGAGGCACACACAGAGACCGGCGGCAGTGTGTATGTAAGGTTCCCAACCCTTCTGGCTTAAAATGAAGTGAAAGGTTCAACCAACGAGTCATTTCTCTTTCTCGGATTTGTTTTTGAAAGATTCTGAGAGGCTCAAAGAGATGTTAGCACTGAGCAAAGTAGGTATTAAAAAACCCAAATCCCTGCAGTTCCTCCGGCAGCCACTTGAGGCTCCTGTGTTAAAATGTCCAACTTTACAGCAGAAATAAACACATTTATAGCTCGCTGCACAAAACAGTCTTAGTCTCTGTAGATATGGTCCTCCATAACAGCTTTATACTGGAAGAAACATTTTCTTAAGTCATCTGGTTTGATTTTTTTTAATTGTTAAAGTTGGGGGCGTGGCTACTTTGTCTGGCCAATAACTGTCTCCCCTCCGCTTATTCCTCAAACGTGGTTTTAATGGATTCTTACAAATAATATGGCTTGCTGTGCGATTAATTGTACAGCACGCCATATTACACTGTTAACAGACCATTCAAAGAATCACGGTAATTACCGTTTTGGATTTTAATTTTTATTTACTTTGGATATTTACTCATTTTTATTCGTTTCTTTCCTTTCAGTTAACTAAAATGTTTTTTTGTTCATTTTAGTTACAAAAAGTTCTCCGCCTAACGCACAAGTCTGTGCTCCAGCCTTGGTGAGTAAAGTTCTAATATTTTGTGCACTCGTGCAGTTTATGAGACAACTTGCACATCTCATTCTGTTTATGTCCATCTTTTATGCACAGAATACATTCACCGGCCACTCTATTAGGTACACCAGTTCAACAACTCAATGTATTTAGGTCAAGGCGACCAGCTGAAGTTCAAACTGAACATCAGAGTGGGGAAGAAATGTGATTTAGGTGACTTTGAACATGGCCGGGCTGTTGATACCAGGCAGGCTGGTCTGAGTATTTCAGACTGCTGATCTGCTGGGATTTTCCCTCATAAGCGTCTCCAGGGTTCACAAAGAATGATGAAGAAAAGGAAAATATCTATCCAGCAGCTCTCTGGGAGAAAATGCTTTGTTTACACCAGCGGTCAGAGGAGAACGACCAGACTGCTTTGAGTTGACAGGAAGGCAACAGTAACTGAAATAACTACTTGTTACAACCAAGGTATGCAGAAGAGCACCCTGGTTGCTCTTCTTCACCTCAGACAACAGAAAATTAGAAAAACAATTCCTGTTCTGATGAGTCTCAACATTTGCTGTGAAATTCAGATGGTAGGCTCAGACTTTGGCGTGAACAACATGAAAGCATGGATCTATCCATGGTTCAGCACGTGTTGGTGGTGTAACTGAGGACTGTTTAAACACCACAGCCTACCTGAGTATTGTTACTGACCATGTCCATCCTTTTACGAGCACAGTGTACCCATCGTCTGATGGCTCAAAGCATATCAAACTGGTTTATTGAACATGACAGTGAATTCATTATATCCACAGTTACCTCAACTTGATAGAGCACCTTTGGGATGTTGTGGAAAGGAAGATTCTCATCATTGATGTGCAGCAACTGCATGAAGTTATCATGTGAATATGGACCAAGATTTTTGAGGAATGTTTGCAGCACCTTGTTGAATCTGTGCTATGAAAGAAGTTCTGAAGGCAAAAGGGGGTCCAACCCGGTACCAGCAATGTGTGAGTAACGGTGGGTCCATTAAGTATATTTTCATTGACTTTTCTTATCTTTTATTCATCTTATAAACACTTATTTCAATATCTAGTCCCAGTGGCCTTACTTACTGTTGACTCCCATCTCTCCGTTGCTGTGTTTCTCCAGCAGGAGATCAATGTGAGAGCTGGCTGGAGGGACATTCTCAGGACGAGCTCTGACTCCGGCGCCCAGCCCATCTCTCTGGTCGAACAGAAGAGGAAGACAGCTCATCGGAGACCTGGGTGTGGAGGAGGATAAAATCAACAGGAAGTCAGAAGCAACGCGTCACACCTTCTGCAGCCAAGCTGGGAAACTACCAATCATCCTCTGTGGCTGTGGTTTGTGTTTTTTGTTTGTTTTTTTATCCACACAGTCACTTTGATTGTTAACCAGCTGGCATTTTCCTGTTGCTGGTAATGAAAATGACAAAGGGAAAAATCAACCAAATGATGATTTGAACAGATGAATGATGAGTCACCAGTGGTTTATGCATCTGTCTACTTGCTGACTCATTTCAGTCAGTAAATCTGAAGTGTAAGAATGATTATTCTTTTCAGGATTTGACACTAAAAAATAACAATGAAAATGAAAAAGCAAAGACAGAGACTCACTGCGAGGAAAGACTCTCTCTTGGTGAGTTCCCCTGACATGGGAAGCGACAGTCATCTAGGTCAGACTCTGAGAAAGGGAACAAACATACTTTAATTTCATGTGCACTCACATTAACTGAAAGGCATCATCATCATCAAAGTGCTGTGTTTACTGTGCAACAACAGCAGATTTAATGTCAGATTTCTGAGGTTTTTTTGTGAAGCTGATCTAAAGCAAACTTTAGTTTCTCAAGAAGTAAACTGTGCTGATGTGTCAGCTTCGTCTTCCTCTTACCTGGCAGTGAGGTCTGGGCTTGGCTCAGTAGTGGCGGCAGTGTCGGGGTTGTGGAGAGACAGCTGGCGAAAGGCTGAGTGGAGGTCAGGCTGTAGGAGGCGCTGGAACCTGGATGGACCTATAAGACAGTGAACGTCAACATCTGACTGACAAAGAAAGCATTGAGATAATCAAGAAAGGATTTTCGTTTAAAAAAACAAAACAAAAACAAACGGCTCTTTTTGTGAAGAAAACATCTGTTGACTGGAAATGTAAAACACATCTATCAAAAATAACTCGAGAATGAATTGTGCTTCCAGATTCTTCATGATTTCCACGTCTGTCCGCTCATCATTGTTTATGAGTGCAGATATAGATCCACTCACTTTCTTTCAGCTTGTCCCAGCCATCATAGGCTACAGGGTACATCCTGGACAGGTCACTAGGTCTATCACAATTCAACTAAACACACTCACATTCACATCTACGGCCAAATTAGAATCACCAAGTAACCCAACACGCATGTCTGTGGACATGCCGTCAGGTGAAAGTGATCCACACCGCTGTGCACGAAATGATTACGCTACTGCACTCAGTTCTGGTGCAACACTCAATTTCTTTTCTTATGAAGCAGACACACCCTGTTCCACCCTGAACTCTGTGCTTCAGTTTGAGCCAAGGTAACAAAAAGAGAGACTTTGATAACAACATCAATGCTAAGGGAGTAAAATTGAAGAAGTTTTCACAGGTGAATGTGTGGAAGGACTTTGGTGTCTGTCTGCAGCTGCTTTTGTCTCAGGATCATTCGGGGGCTCTTGCGGTCTGCTTTTGGTGGCGGGTGTCAGCTTTGACTCTGTAGCACCACCCGGGGCTCTCTTTACTCCAGCTGCACCCAGTGACTGTAGACTGTAATGAGTCATTGACCTGCATCCACAGAGATGCTGCAGTGGAGGCAAGCTGGCAGTAGCTGACGTTTGCCTTATTTGACACGAGCTCAACAAGTAAAAACACCTGCTAGTCAGAGACTAACTCCTACGTTTCTGCTTTTGTCATGTATTTATTAGTCTTACTGTAAATCATGATCATGATTATGAATTTTCCTATAATCCTTAGGCCCAAAACTTCATATGTCATTTAATTTTGTTGAAATGTTTTTTGCTGACACAGGCACAAAACTCACAACCTGAATGTCCTCTCTTAGTGACGTACCTGTGTGTTTGACACAGCATTGACTGGTGGAAGAGACAACGAGGAGTGGGATGGAAGGAGTCCTGAGGAGAGAGGGGTGCTACACATGCCCCCTCCCAGGGACAAGGAGGTGCTACACACCCCTCCACCCAGGGAAAGGGGGGTACTGCAGACACCCCCGCCCAGTGTGAGAGGGTCCTTGAGACTGGAGTAGATGCCTGAGTGACATAAAGGAAGGAAATAAAGAAGGAATAAGATCTTTGATGGTTTCATCTTAGAAGTCGTATGACTGCAGAAAGAAGAACACGTGAGCCAATCAAATGGAAAGTAGGGCAGGAAATGCACCACAGACATGTGCAGCACACATAAAAACACTACTTAGGACAATATCACTGCTTCACACAGATTACAAAAACGTTCTGAAAGAGATTTAACAAATATTTTAAAAGTGGTGTCACGAAACAGTCGACTTATTCTGTTCATTCTTAATTCCAGGGGCTTTCTTTTGCTGCACTTCTGATATAGAGATAAGCTGCTGCGTGTAATGGAAACACACCAAAGTGCAAAGAGATAGCGCTTCAGTTTTTTTCCTTCACCACACACAGGAAGCTAGAGGGCTACCACACACGCCCACTCGCTCAGACTCACCAGAGCCGAGCAGCGAGTTGCCGCGGCCTGTAGAAAAACTACCAGTGGAGGACGAGGAGGAGGAGAAAGAAGAGGAAGTGGAAGAGGTGGCGGTGGGAGGTAGCGTCGAGGAGAAGGTGGGGTGGGGGATGGAGGACGGGCTCGGGTAGAGCGAGGAGGTTAAGGCTAGGGGAGGCGGCGCTGTGTGGTGATGGTGGTGGTGGTGCTCCTCCTCCCTCCTCTCTCGGTTCTTGCTTCCCCGTGGGCGCCCCGGGCCATGGCGGCTCTTCTTGTTGCCACGGTGCCTCCTCTCTCGAGGCAGCGGCGGTGGAAGTGTGGTTTTATCCTCCGGGTCGGCCTCCTCCAGGATGGGTGGCGTGCTCAGCTGAGACGGCTTGCAGAGAGATTTGGAGGGTTTGTAGTCGCTCGAGGAGGAGATCTTTCGGATCTTGCTGCTGCTGCCGAGCCCTGACGACGACGTGATGCGCATGATGGACCCGAAGGTGGAGATGGTGACTTTGTTCTCGAAGGGGCTGGAGTTGCCCTCTGGCCTGTCGTGACCTTGTGACCCTGCTAGCGGACCCTCAGCGGGCGTCAATGCTGGTGGCTTGTGGTATTTACAGTCCTCCTCCTCCTCTTCCTCCTCCTCATCTTTTTCATCTTCCTTTTCATCCTCCTCCTCCTCCTCTTCCTGGACTGCCGGTCTCCTGTGACGCTCCTTGCGCTCCTCTCCACTGTGGTCGTCACCTCCTCGGTCATGTTCACGCTCCAGGCGGGAAGAAGATAAGAACTGATGAAACTCCTGAGCGGACGACAGGGAACCACCTTAAGGAAAAAAACAGAGTTAGAGTCAGACACAAACAGTGAAATGACCTCCCTCCATCTCCAGGGTTCAACAGAACCCAGTAAGAGAGGATGTTGGAGAAGCTAACTGGTCATGCACTTGTCTGCACAGGGCAATAATGGTGTTTCCACCAATCCCTGTTAGGAGTTTACCTGTGAAGCAAACTGGCTTAAGTGAAAGCTTTACTAATGACAGTGTTTTTTCTTGCTTGCATGTTTTGAAATTAAAGAAGTATGAGGCTACTGAAAGAAAACAAAATGGTGCAGGACTCTACAGTGCTAGCGTTTCTCTCATATTCGTGACAGAAATGGATCCGTGCTGAATGTAAATTAAATTTAGGGGCACGTGTGTGGATAAAAATCCCAGTGAGCTTCTGTTTTTCTCAACAACACAACAGCAGCCAAGATGATGCAATCATCCCTGTTATATCTTAAAGTGGAGCAGCAGGCCTCTCCTCTCCTTTTTGAAACTCACAGAGGCAGCCACCCGTAGTCCTGCATAAAACCACCTCATCCACAAGCTTAAATGTGAAGAGCAGCCCATTTCCAGCTGCTCTGTTCATCTTACAGAACAACAGCACAGCTGGACGAAGACCAAACTAGAACTAAAACTCGATTTGCTTTTGGGTTTTTTGTCCGTATTTGCCGGGGACGGTGTAGAGCAGACAGGAAAACGACATGGGCAAACACAAACTTTTACTATAAATTATATTGTAGAATTAAATTATAAATATAAAATATCATTCGAATTAAACTCATGATATTTTACACTAGATTACACTACCAAGAAGTGTATAAAAATAATTCAAACTGTACTGTACATGTACCGGGCTGGATCGGCACTGATCACATCTGGACTCAAGAAGAAATTGAGCGCTGACCCCTTCATGTGGTACCTGTGTTGAATGGACTGGAGGAGCAGGACGATGAGGAGCAGCTCTTGCCGGTGCTTCCTGTCTTCTTACTCCGATGACTGTGACTGTGCGAGCTCAGCTTCTTGGACTTTCCCTCGCTGTCCTTGCTGCTGTGGTGACTTGAGGAAATCTGTTCCAACACAGACAGGTCAAAACGATCTTATTTAAAGCACTGACTGAGACATCATGGCATCAGGAGCTCTCTCAATCACTGTGTGGTGTCCTCAGATACCTTTTCTATACCACTAGATGTTACAGCGGAGCTCAGGTTCTCACTCGACTTTTTGTGGCGCTCCTTTTGCCGAATCTTGTCTTTATGACTCTGAAAAAAAACCCCACACACATACAAATACAAAAGTTTGAGCCTACAATCAAGGTTGCACTGGCACGGGACCAAATCTGAGTCTTTACGCAAACGCAGCGAATGGAACCGAATCACATTTATTATAATCAACCAGAGCAGTTTCAACAACGATGTCTGCAGGGATACGCTAACAGCACACAGTCAAATCTGTTTATTCATCACTGTCACTACATTTGATGAAGATTATTTTGCATAACAGCGTCTGGCTTTCTGTCACAGCAAAAACTACTGATATATATTTTTATATCAGAATATTCAGGGTGGTCATTTTTACCATATCTGTCCAAGATATATAATAGCTAGCCTACAATCACTATGACTCGGTGCCACTGGGTAAATTATAATAAATACTGGTATCAGCACTAATGGAAGTCTTTTCTATCTGCCACTGGCTTAAAAGCGGGGTGTCAGATTCAGTTTCACAGTGGGCCACACTGAAAATGGCATCATGTAGCACCAGAGGTGCCGTTTATTTTTATTATATATGTTTCATACAGCGGTCTCACACACAACTGTGTTGGTCTAAAACCTACAACTGAAAAAGTGCAAACAAGTGTTTTTAACATGTAGTCCTGCAAAATTCTGTTCACAGCTCCACAACAAGACAACCGCTCAGCCTACTCTTAACGGCCTGAATCCGACAGCTGCTGCTAGCATCTACGTGACACTAGATCATATATTTAACCCGTCCCAAGGTTGCCATAAAACCGAGCCTTCTGCAACAAAACTTGCCTTTACAGCTCAGTTGCTTTGAGATTTGACTTGAAGAAACATGCTTTTCTTCTTCATCTCTTTTTCAGTGCAACAACTGTGTGAAGCCTCTGTTCCCTGACTGTGGAGCCATATCTCTGCCAGAACATCAAAACAATAAAAAAGGATGACATTCTTTGAAGACAGGAATTGTCTGGTGGCAAGAAAATATGCGGGTCTCTTTTTACACTTGCTAAAGAGTTGCTCAGCTGGAACCGTGTGCCGTCAGCATTATCTTTCCTTTCTGCTGAATTCTTGGTTAGCTAGTCTGTTAGCTTGCAGGGGCTTTGAAGGTGCACCTGTCTGCTTAGTTTTGCATGCGATGATGGGGTCATGTGGACGTGAGCACAACACCTTCACAGAGTTAACTCGCCTCATCTGAAAAGTGCACATTAGGTTAATTGCTTATTCAAGTGCACAGAATAAAGTGCTGTATGAATGTGTGTGAAGGAGGTAAATGTGGCATGTCGTGTGGAGAGCTTCAAGTGGTCAAAATGACTAGAGAAGTGTTACATAAATGCCGGCCTATTTGATTTCAAGTGTTTGAGGGCTGAGAGGATGTAATAGCACAGTGAGATCATGATGTTACCCTATTTCATAATATTGTGGGCTTGAGACTTTGTACGTTTTTTATTTCTTCATGACCAGAGGCAGGGTATACCCTGGGCGGGTCACCATCTGTCACAGGGCTCAAAACAGCGTAATTAATCAAAACGTTAATGCATGAGCTGCTCTGATGGTTTTGTTTAGCCAGGCTGTAATATCTCCAGGTAAGAGGAGGTGATACTGTGCAACATTTTTTTTTCTTTAAATCTGTGACTGTCTGAGCTCATAATTTCTATTCAGATTAGAGCTTGACATCAAGGGGTCGAGCTCATCACTGCTTGAAATTATGACACCAGGAAATTGGGAGTGATGTATGAACGTTATCAGGAAAAAAATGCATTAAAATTCATCCTTTTCATCTTTGCCAATTCTGCAGTTATTTAATCATTTCAAAATAAAAGAGTCTGTGTGTCAAGCTGGTCTGGATCAGACTGGCTGGTCTTATGATTCTGACGATGAATAGACAAAGTCACCGTGATGCTGGTTTTTAACTCTTACTTTTGTTTTTGTATGTTTGTTTTCTGGAGCCTGTTTGAGTGAGAGGGGGAGTGCAAAGTTATCCACTAATATTGGCAAGCTACAATAATGACAAACTGCACAAATACAACACACACACACACACACACACACCCTGTTAATTAGTGCTACAAAATTATTAAATCCTAGAATTTCACTGTTCCAAACAGTAAAACCTTATTATTTGTCTGATAATTCAATTACAATGCTCCAAAATTACATTTTATTTATAATCACAATCACAACAACTTGTCGCTTAAAGTCACTTCATATTGTAAAGACCCCACAATAATACAGAGAAAACCACAGTAACAGATGACCAGCTATGAGCAAGCACTTGGCAACAGTGGGAAGGAAAACGCACTTTTAACAGGAAGGAACATCTGGCTGACATAAACTCAGGGAAGCGTAGCCATCTGCTGTGACCAAAAGATGCCAAGAGAACAAAAACAGTCGAGGTGTCTAGCAGAGCGGCTCTAGTTAGCTGAGGTGAGGCCTAGCTGACAGCTAGCATGTACATCTGACTAATTCCCTTTTTTAACCAGCCTCAAGTGGACATTAGAGGAACTGCAGCTTTTGGTAGTTTTCAGCTCTGGAGACTGCCATCTGATCTGACCACAGCTGTGCTTACCTTCCTCTGTCTGTGGTGGTGGTGCTGTTTTTCCTGTGACGGAGAGCTGGAGCGCCCCCTGGAATGACTGAAGGAGCTACTTGTATTTTCACTAGAACGCAACTTCTTCTGCTGTAAAGTCCAAAAGAAGGAAGAGCAAACAAAAACTTAGCAGCTGCTGAAATTTCAAAGCAACAGTTTGACATTTAAAGGTTCTCTACAAGCACTTCCAATAAGTTAACAGGAGGTTTATGTCCTGAGTTATTTATTTTGGTTGGGCATATTCCAAGAGTAGTTTAGCTGCCTTGAGCTGAGTTAGAGAAAAACGTGCCTGGCCAAAAAACAGTCGGGCACAGAAGCCCTTATTAATCATGTTAGCTGTTAACTGTACAGTGCAGTAAGGAAGGCTTTTCTGGGGTACGATGTCATTATGTTCTTTACCATTTTGTTGTAGTGATGCTTGCAGTAGCCACAATACTTCACGTTATCAGCTTCTGGTCCTTCCTCCTCACACAGCAGACCAGCCATCTGAGCACTACAGCGTAGGGTGTTGGAGGATCCGAAAGGAGATGAAACACGAGAGCCAAGTTAGCACACATGCACGGACTCAGACAGCAACACCTGGCCGAGTTACCTGAGAGCTTCAGTCACCGATCATTGCCAGATTGATCAAATGTCACATTAAAATCTGAGCCTGTCAATCTCCTGGGATTTACTTTTAAATAAATCATCTTTCTGTTGTAGAAGGAAACAAAATAAAGGCAAAAAGCAAAATGAGCAGCCTGAAAGGTAAAAGACTGTAAATGAAGAAGAGCCAACTGTAGCCCAGAATCACATCTAATTGTGTGAGTAAACTAAGGCTGTAATCAAATACAAATATATAATATATGAGCACGTATTGAGTTTTCAATCTTGGGAATTGGAGACTCAATTTCTTTCCTGTTTTAGGCTTTATTTTAAAAAATACGACAAGACACAGGATACTTACAGAAACAAGACAAACATTAACCTGCTTTGATTAGCACACATGGACAGAATTCAGCTTAACAAGTAACAAAGTAATAACCATCCATCCATGATATTCAAGTTAGGGCGTGAGGCGGGCTACCCCTGAACAGGTTGCAAACGCAGAGAGATGGACATTCACACTCACGTCATTCCTATGGCCAATTTAGAGTCACCAGTTAAGCTAACATGTATCTCTTTGGACTGGGTGGAAGCTGGAGTGCCCAGAAAGGCTAGAACTTTCTTGGTTTGTGCCAACCATGACAGTGCCACCCACAGTATTAATCATACACTGCACAGAAAAAGGAGCTTCCAGGTCTTAAAAGTGCCACCAGTGCAGAAGTGCACTGAACCTGCATTCTTTTCTAACAGCCAGCAGGGGACGACCCTTCAGCCTGCAAAAAGAAGTCGAGCGGTGCAAAGTCTATGAAGAGATTACTCTTTGGATCACCTGATCTGTGACTTCAATAAAGACTTTACTGATGACTTTATGGTCTCACCCGATAGTTTCAGGTTGTACTGAAAATAACACAGTGCTCATTTTTATAAATTATGGTCTTATTTAGAAAATAAAATTAGATAAATCAGTGTATTCTTTGGGGTAAAAAGCATGCAACATCCCTGCGTTTTCAAGGTCAGCAGCCCTGTACTCATCACATCTGGCCTCAAAAAGTAAAGATGGGACTTTACTAATTGATGCTGACATCAAGGAACTTAGGTTGTTTCTTTTCTAGGTTTAAACATGTTTAACGGCAACAGTCAGCTAACTAAATAAAACTAAAAATAATCCTTAATAAACGTTTTGCCCTTGGACTGCTTCTTATCACACTTGGTCCTCATGCACTGTTCCTTCATGATAATGTCCCCACACTTTCACATGGAGAAAGTGACACACACACACACACACACACACACACAGTTTAACACTGACCAGGTGACGTGGAAAGCTTGTCTGCAGCCCTGTCTGTTGCAGGTCATGCACGCTCCGCAGGCCGCCTTGCTCTCCCTCCCGTGGTCCTCACAGATATAACAAGTCTGTTGAAACAGCACAAATGGAGAGTACAGGAGATGCAGGGACTCAAACACATCAGTCATCATTATTATTATCAACAACAGGTGCTGGATTGCTTTTCCATCTGTTGCACGAGCAGAGCAAGCCGTTCTGTCTGATGGCCATTAAAATGAACTATTGTGATTGCGGTGCAGGAGAGATGAAAAACTCCTCGCCTTGAGTCCAGCTGCAGCTGCAGTGCAGATGATTAGGAAGTTTTGCTTGTCAAGACAACAGATGAGGTTTTCAAACAGAAACTGTTGACCAGATGTTTGGGGATGTTGTAAAGAAAGTTGACACTGATCGGTCTGCAAATAGCTCTGAATCTACTTCCAAACAGATGTTACGCATGGAGTTTTTACCCTTCTGTTAATCTTTTTCTTTGCACCAAAGTGAGGTGGTTTCTAACGAACTTCAGGGTGCCACGGCGCATACGCTGACATGACAAAAGACTCATATCAACCCGTCTCCAAAAGACATGTAAGCATACACACTTGAGCCCCCGAAAGCAAACAATCACATGCACGAACACACACACCGCTTTTGTACTTCTTGTTCAGCTTTCCTAAGCGAGCAGGGCTGACTGGTGGGGGGTAGAAGAGGCCTAGCAACAGGTGCAGGACAAAGGAACAGCAGGCTCTTTACCTTTTCACTTCGGCCCTCTCTGTTTCACCTTTTTCTCTCCCTTTTTCCTCCTCTCTCCATATCCTACTTAGTTCTCTGTTTCCCTTCAGAGGATGTCTGCTGTGCAATGAAAGGCTGGAGACATAACTGCACCGGGCATGTAAAAGGAAGAGTGGCTTCTCGAGTTTTCAGTGTCCATTGTAACGTTGTCTAGGAATGCGGGCAGCAAAGTCTGAATGAATGGCCCTGACGGGAGAAAGCTGCATGCAATTTACTGTAGCTGACACAGTAATATGAAACCAGGCCCTCAAACACTCACACATGTACATTTATATGCAGGCACACACATGGACACAGACACATGCATGCACGCACGCACGCACACACAGAGCATCTAAACGATGCACAATGCAAGATGCTCAGTGCAATGAGTCCATGAATCAAATATTGATTTCTTTGTAATGTGCTTTGCTTTGAAAGGCTTGCTCTGCTGCATGCTGCACACACTGCAGATGTCTTAAGAACAATTTTTGTAACTTTGCCTTTGCACAGCACTGCAGTGGTTTTAAATCAAACAATCAAGATGTGATATAAGTTCAGACTTTCATCTCTAATTCAAGGAAGTTAACAAAAGTATTGCATTAGCTCTTGAGGACTTACAAATATTTTTATACACGTTCATCAATTTTCAGAGGCTCAAAATTTATTGGATACGTGATTGACAAATGACAAATTCACTTGGAGTTAATTCCAAGTGTTGTAGCTGTTCATTGGAACTCATAATGTGAGGATCTGAAGAAATGTGGCTGCAAGTAAAGGAGGCACTGAAAAATAAACCTATCTGAGAGGTGGCCAAATCAACAATCTGGTGCTTTCTTATTAAAAAATGAATGCAATGGCCAGCTCAGCAACACCAAACAGCCTGAAAGACCACAGAAGATGACTAAAGTGGACAATGAGAATTATTTCCATGGTCAAGAAAAATTTCACAACATCTAACCAAGTCAAGAGCAGTGGTTACACTCAAGAGCGGGAAGATCAGATTAAATTTCCCAGGCAACATCTGAAAGAGCTGGCACAGTTCTGGAAAAATTCTTTGGACACAGGAAACCAAGACGAACTTGTACCAGAAAGATGGGATGAGAAAAGTATGGAGCAAGAGAGAAACAGCTCATGATCTGAAGCACATCACATCATCTGTCAAACATGATGGAGGCAGTGTTATGACATTGGGATGTATGGCTGCCAGGGGAACTGGGTCACGGGTGTTTATTAATGATGTGACTGCTGATAGAAGCAGCAGGATGACTTGTGAAGTGTACAGGGTGGTACTCTCTGCTCAGACAGCACTTCACAACGCAAATGGACCAAAGAAAGCAAATTGCAAAAGAAACTCAAGAAATGGGACATTCTTTAATGGCCAAGTCAGCCACCTGATCTTAACCCAGTAGGGCAGCTTTCCATTTACTGAAGATAAAACTGAAGCAGAGAGACCCACAAGCAAGCAGCAACTGAAGGTGGCTGCAGTAAAGGCCTAGCAGAATACCTCAAGGATAGAAACACAAACACAATATTTGGTGATGTCCACAGGTTCCACATTTTCATCCAAGAGTTAAAAAAAAAATCATGCAAAATATTTGTAAAAGCCCTTAATGTAAAGATGAAGGTCTGCACTTCAATCACATACACCACTGTGGTGGTGCACAGGGCCAAAGATCCCTTTACATTTACTTTTGTCTCGCCATCAAAGTACTGATAGCTAGACTGTGATAGATTTAATTTTCCATTTGAATTATAAGTTAGTTCAAAGACAATTAAAAAGACAAGTTTATTCTTTTTCAATGAATCCACAAAACCAGTGAGTAACTGTGTTAAATAATCATGTTCTCAATACTGACCAAAATAACCCATTATGATTTCTGTCAGTATCAGGGAACCCTAGTAAGATAGTAAAGTTACCAGAGAGCTGATGCATGGTGAAGCCGTGCCAGCATGAAACTAGTCTGTGGTTAAATTGTTTGTGTGCAAAATAAAAAAGAAAGAAAAACATCACTGGCAGAAAATTTCAAAAGCTAGCGTGAGTCTATGTGTGACACATCCTCTTATCTTTGAATCTTAACAGCCAGAGCTGCAGCATTCATTAATTATACACGGAGAACACACGGAAAACAAACCTGAGCCGAGTAAAGCAAAATTACCATCATTCATTCTGCGGTAAGAGATATTTAACAATATAAAACGATGCAAAAAGAAAACACTTTAAACATCCATCTTCATTCAACACAGGATGAAGATGTCACAAAGCACCACTGACACCAATCTCTACCCACTCCACCCTGCCTCCACTTTGTGCACTGTCTGTTGCTTTGGATATTTTAACTCATCTATCCTCACTACCTTGCAGTTTCACTGTCATGTCCCCACTACTTTCACACACACACACACACACACACACACACACACACACACACACACACACACACACACACAC
>VVHJ01032769.1:0-12374 GCA_015107715.1 Tylochromis polylepis | reverse complement strand
GAGAAGTAAAACAAACAAACACAGAATCGGATGGCAGGGATAATATGACTGACAGTGAGCTGCAGTGTCTCTGACTTTGTATTCTGCTGCTGTCAAATGCTGCTGTTTTAATTGGAACTGAACTCAGCTGAACGCAGCAGCCAGATCTTCTCAATCTGACCCCAAAACAGCAGACACTCACTCTCTCAGCCTGTACACATAGCTGCCCCCACACTCCTGCACTCACGCACTCCAGAAGACAGGCGGAGAAGTCAAGAAAGAAGGAGATGAAGAGAGAAAGTTGGAAAAAACTCAAATGTATAGCAATATTTACCAGCTGATATGACGATGGCTGAATTTGATGGCAGTAATTCATTATCTCCACTCCACTCACTGCTAGCTCTCTGTGTTTTAGATGACTACTCCAATAGTATTGGTCTGACTTCGACTTATATAATGACATGTTCCATCCATTCATCCATCCATTTTCTAAAGTATCAAGTATTAAAGTATTCTGAACCTGCAATCCACTACTATGAGAGGGGATGGCATTCATTTATTTTCTAAAACAATGATAATTATGTGCTTGAAAGCCTTGGCAATATTGTTTCCCATTTAGCAATCACAAAGACAGTTGGCCTGAATTGATTTAAAGGCTGGTGAATTGGATTGGATTGTTCATTGTGTCACAGAGGGAGCGGCAGGCCAACTAATGGCAACGCTGAGTGTAATAAATTAATTCAGCTGTTCACAGGTGCCAAATGTATTGTCAGGTGTGGCTGATTAAAAGGTGGGACCTGCATGGGAAATCAGAGCGACGGCACTTTGTAAATCTAAATGTAAATCTAATCTGATGTACCATCAAAAAAAGATACTGCTCTGAATGAAAAATGTGTGGAAGAAACGTGACAGATGGTTTATTACGAGTCTACAGTCTCTCAACCCAGTGTTCAGAACTCTTAAGTGATTTTTTCTTCTGTACTGAAGTTACTGATTTCCGATGTTCTCGCAGACATTTTTATTGCATGCTTGTGCTCAGTGTGTAGTAGGGAAGCGTAGAAGTTAAAGCAATTGTAACGTCATTCTGGTGTGAAAACATTTGGGAAATGTCTTTCCAAGAATGCTTTGAGTGTTGTATTTGTACTGCTAAATACCAAGTTTTCAAATCATTTTATAGTTAACTTACTTGCTAACCGTTAAAAATAAAACCACTAGAAATGCCGCCTGCACATACTTCGGCCTTTCCATTCACCAAGCAGACCTTTTTCCTGGGCTATTTGAGCCAATATGGACGACGCTTAGCTTTTGTGACTTCCCTGTTGGCTTTTGAAAATTGTTGCAGTGTGTTGTAGTTGCTGCTTTATACCATTGTTTGGTGGAGACCCTCATGAAGTCTAATGCAAGGACTTAGGCACGGGGTCAGGTTGAGAGCCTGAATGTTCATCCGGCTCATAATCAATTCCAATTCACAGGTTATTGTAATGTGTAAGTGCAGAAAGAAAGTGAGTCTTCCAGGGATGATGACAGTCGTCTGTGATTTCATACCTGCTTTCATACCTCTTATCTTAAACTGAGTGACTCGAAACATTGACAGCACTAGAAACACAAGAAGGTATAACGATAAAATCAAAGCAGAAACCAAACCTCTGCATTATACAAGCCCAAGACCATGACAGAGACATACTTCAAGACAAAATATGAAGTTAAATTTATTCCAGTTGAGGTTTTTGGGCACTTGATGTCACAAGTACAAACTCTTGAAGCTGTGTTTTGTCTCGATCAGTTTCTTTAGCTGTTAAAGTGAGACATTTTTCCACACTTTTGGGCTATTTGGCTTTGATAACATATGTTCTTTTTAAACTTATGAAAATGAACAAAATAGATGGCGTTTATTTTACTATGTTTTCTTTATTGGACATAAATGGAAATAACTAATATTGTGATGAATATTGAGAAATATGTTTTTTACATGTACAAAAGTAAGTTTTTTTTCTTGTTACCACAAATGTAAGTAATAAACAGTGAAAAATGATTATTTATGGAAATATTGATTAGTATAAGTTGAATTTTAATTATCTATAAAGTCCAAATAGAAATAGAGAATATGTCTCTCAATGTGACATTAAATGATGACATATGGAATAAAACAAAAACACTTAATTATGATTATGATTATTATTAATACTTTTATTTGTTTTTCTATAACTCACACATTTTGGACAAATGTGAAGAACCTATTTAACTGCTGTATTTGTTAAATACATTTTAAGATCAAAGGAAAAGAAGGTAAATATATGATATTGCACATTTCATTGGTAGTTAAAAAGATTATTAATATTTTTAAAAGTGTAACACACACTTATTTTCACCTCATTTAATTAGAACCTTGATATGCTGAATTTGGTGGTCTCAGCAAATCATTAGTGAGAGAAAAGAAAAACTAGGGGGAAGAAAGAGAAAACTGTGGGTGTATTTGACCCCTGACTTGTAAACTGACTTGTTTTTTTAAAAATGTGTTTATTCAGTCAATTGTAATTTCCACTTTACTCTTTAAAAAGAGCAGTTTTAACTAATCACTATACCAGACAGGTTAGCTATTGTGGGGAAGGGACATAGAAACTTCAGATGAGGCTGATAAATGGTGGTAATTGAGCAGAAAAATCACTGCTCCTGCAAGACTGAAGAACTGTAGTGGTGGTATATCAGTTCACCAAGAGACTAATATACAAAGAGACTACGGAGATTGGCAGGATTCATATATGGTTGCATTGTGTTTACTTGTTGTTGAATTTATTGACTTGCTCTGTCGGTTAGACCAGAGTAAAAGCATTGGGTCTCTCTTTATATCAAATCTAAGAAAGTAAGACACTTAAAGCAAGCTTCAGATTAAATTTGAGTCAATCTGAGACATCGTTTCTGTTTCCAGTTTTTGCTAACATTATTAATAAGAACCTCTGCAGTTGAGCAGTGATGTCATAATGAACTTTTCCTGCCTTTTCCTTATTTTTTCATTACTAAATGATTAGCAGTAAAGTAAATGAGATGTGTCAAATTGTTTATGCTGTGCCTTTCATACCGAAGCAAGTGTTTAGGTGAAGATATAATTCTTCACTGATGAAAGCAAAGAGAATACAACTGTTTTAGTGGCTGATGCTGTACTTATGCACAGCAGCATATAATGAAGCATGGTAGGTAGTTGGGTACATACGGCAAAATAAAATTCTGTCCAGGCAGCTCCATCTAGAAGATATAGAGATATTTCACTCTGAAAAAAGTGGACATAATGGACAATAGAAGAATCAGAAATGAATAGGAGTCATCCTCTGGGACCAGACTGACATCCCTAAAGCCACGCTGCCAGCAAAGCTTCAAGTCATGAAGGTCAAGTAGAAGTCAGAAGCTGGAGATTTACCAGCAACTTCAAGGATGCCAGGACAGAACCCCCAGCTAGTCAGCAGGTAGTAGCACAATATGAATGTGAAGTAGAAGTGGGTAGCAAAAAAGATGCTGAGAAAACCTTTACTGGAAGAATAACCGGTAACATATGGGAAGAACCCCTACAGCTGACAATCAGGTCACAGAGAGAGGCCTGTTCCCTGGTGGTTTACTGACTGACTGACTGGAAATAAGGCACTTTGGAGAGCTGATTTAAAAGAGCATCCATCAGAGAGACACACAAAAACACACTGACTTAAATTACACACAAACCCTCTTACACTGTATCTGTGATAAAGCCTCCACCATTGCTGGCTCATGCGCTGATCCAGCCAGAGCAATTATGGATGTGTCCAATCGCCATGAATTTCCTTAAGTTTAATTAATTTTGTGCAGTAAGTCTTGACTCTATCAATCCATCAGGTTTTATGTGCTGCCTTTGCCCACCTCTCCATCTCCTATCATTTCTCCTTTAAAGGACACGTATAGATTCAAGCTTTTTTTTTGTAACCTTTTATGCAGTCGTCAGGAGAGCTTGTCTCTATTTTTCTTTTAGATTGCTTTTAATCTGCTCCTGAATACAAATTGAATCTGACCTTTCACGGTGGAAATAAAAATCTAGCTTCCTTAATATAAACTCCTTAATGTGACAATTAAAGACACGAAACTGTCACACATCAGAACTGAACTGCTGCACAAACAGAATCAGAAGTGATAAAAACTCAGTTGATAACTAGTATCAAATAGATACTAGTAATGATGTTTTGATCTTATAGTGGCTCTGACAATTTAAGCACGGTGTGGCGTTGAAGAGGGATAGGGCAGCGAATTAGTGGCAAAAAACGGTAGATTTCCCCGTTAGAGTGGAGCGATGGCTGGACAGTGAGACTCGGATAGATAGATGGAGTAAGAGATCGTTCCACCTCAGGAGGCCTGCAGTTTAATTGAGTTTATGAAGCAGTGGATGGAGCAGATTGATGGAGGACATCTATCTAAGAGAACCCTGATCTCTCGCTTTCCATCCTTCACCTGATCTTTTTTTGCTAACTTTCCCTTTTCTAGCAGTATTCGTCTCACTTACTGTCCTGCCTTTTTGTGTGTGTGGGGGTCTCCTCTTTTTTTCTCCCTTTTTCATGCCCCCTAAAACCTCTCTTTGTTCTGCCTTCTGCCTTATTTCAGTGCAGATTTTGAAGTTTTGTGTATATCTGTCTAGCTTTAATTGTGTCCTTTATATGAATTCAGATATACAGCAATGCTTTAAAGTCTACAATCCACAAATAACAGTGCATACATTTTTATACATTTGAAATCAGCTGCGCTCTTGACTATCATTGTGGACTCAAATAAAAGACACATTTTATCCTAACCATAATAGAGTAATATGGCATATTCTGTTTTCTATAATTGTATTGATTAAAATCAGCAAGTGACACAACTCTTTAGTGACTGTCAGGTTTTATTATTTTAGGGCAACAATCATTTGTTTGGGAGGAGGCTGGGATTGATGGATGGCCCAACAATACATCGGACCACGTATGACGTAATTCTCGAATCCAGTTTCATTTTCCAGTCGGATCAGTTTTTCTTAGTCACCTGGACGATGATTTCATAACCTTGGTCTGTATTTTTTATATAGTGACGAATATTTAAGGTCCTTTCCCTCTAACTTAGAAGCAGTTTTAACCTGTGAGTAACAAAATATGATTTTTCCTTCAAGAAGGTTTTATAGGTGTACAATTTTATGGTACAATAACAGTCTTAGTATTTGATTTTACACACAATATTTCAGAATATTACTATTATCATGTATAATGACCCGCAACCCCCTGAGGTCTCAGTCATAGCTGGCAACCTTATTCCTAATACTGAATAGCTAACCCTATATTTTAGAGACAGGCTAAAAAGATTTTTATGAAAAAACGAGAATTTCCCTTTGAGATACCTGACGACCCAATTTAAAAAAATACATATTCTGATTAGATTTGAGGATTAAAGGAATAAAAAGAAGATGGTTTTTTTTGGATAAAAAAAAAAAAAATATATATATATATATATATATATTAACTATGATGTACTGTGAAACTGGTATACTGGTGTAATGTGTAATCATAAAAGATTTTCTTGATGATACTTACATCAGTGTAAATACACCTGATTAACCAGAGCTACATATTTCATATATTTGTAATAACATTTTGCTTTGTTCTCTGTCACGATAAGCATCCATCTTCACAGATGGCTGTAGAAACTTACTCTTGTACCTCTCTCCTGACCTCTTCCGTATATACTGATAATGATTTGAACCTAAATTGACAATAATTTGATCAAAAATTTTAAATTTGGACTTATCTGTTGCCACTGATTTTCACTTAAGTTCTCGTGTAATTTAACATACGTCGGCATTTTCTCCCTGCGTCCCTTCCTTAAGTGCTATCAAACATTCTTATCTTATTCAAAAAAATTAATAAGACATTTAAAACAAAAAAACAACCTTATAATAATTAATCAGTGAAGCTGAAGCTGTACTAATTTGTCTCTTCAATGTCCGCCCCCCTTTTAGATTTAGGTTCTCACTAAAATGCTGTGCCATTACTTCTGCTCAGAAATCAGAAATATCTTTCTTTTTTTTTTTTATAAATTGGTCCAAAGCATAATTAGCTATGTTAACCCATTTCAGTATTTTCTGGTCTGGTCTTACTATACTTAATTATTGTAATTATAAAATAACTAGTCAACAATTAACAGTGCGCTTACAGGGAAATTTCAAAGTAATTTTTAAATACATAAATGGCTCCTCTTTCTTTTTTTCAGTATAGGTATCCATTAGGTATTTTCATTATTGTATTACACATGTACTGAATAACTGCCATATTTTATTCTGTATTGTTTTGCAGTAAAATTACAAATCCATGCAACACCCACGCACACTTGAACTTATTTTGTCAGCTTGTTACCCTCCAGACTGTGTGTTGACAGCTGGTTGCAGACACACCAGATTGATGGAGCACTTACTGGACAGGCCTGCAGAGCTGCAGATGCTTGTGTGTGGGTGGGTGTGTGAGACTGATGAGGATGTGTGTGGGCTTTTACAAGAGAAAAATGGACTGACTTAAAAAAAAGAAAGAAAAAGAAATGTATCTTTGGGACAGAAAGAGGAAAAATTATATGCTAATAAGTGCATATTGCATGAATAAAAGAACTGGAAATGTGTATGTATGTGTGAAATGTCTTTGTTTCCGCACTGCCCTGAGTGTCTTTCTTTTTTTTGTGCACATGAATTGACAGATGATGATATACAGTTTCACACTGCTGTTCATGTGATTATAAAGCCCTGCACTGCATACATTTGCCTTGATACTAAATTAAGGTTGCCAGTATGCATTCATTCAAACCTAAACTTTGTTTCATTGGGTCTCTTACAAAACATTGACGACCAGACAAAACAAGAAAGGCAAAATGATCATAATTATTCTCCTAATGACAACACGGAATAGTGGGAGTAAAAAAAATGAAATAAGTAGTAAGGGTCTGAAGGTGTTATGAAACAGCTTTGTTGACTGCCCACTGATTGGAAATGAAAAGCACTAAAACCCACATGCTGTTGGCTTTCACTTAGCCCACTGAATCACAAGGCTCAGCACTTCCTCAGATCTCCATGGCCCTATTTCCAGCTGCGTACTCCCCAGTAAACCACAGCATTAGCTGGATTAACCTACACACTCCTGCTGTCTGTCTCTTTCCTGCAGCACCAGACTTAAATCTTTCCTCTGGTTCTTCTCATGTCTGCCTCTTTCTGCCTTTCTAATGTTACATTCTGTTAGTTCTGCATGCCTCTTTGCCTTTTTTCCCCCTCTACAGAGATGGAAATGTCACCTCCATTTTCTCTCATATTTCTTTTGTCCTTCCTTTCATCTCCTGCTATTATCTGACGCAGTTTCATTCCTGAGATAATTCTCTTTTTTGACAATATTTCTCCAGAGAGGGAGTATTTCCACTCATTCTACTTCCTCCCCCTGCCCTTCTCTCTACCTCCTCTGCCCTTTTAATGTTTTTTTCCACTCCTTCATTCATTTGGTTTTCTGTCCAGTCATTATCAGCTGTGGTGAGTGACAGCTCCTGTCTTATCAGGTTCTTTCAGGTGCTGGTTAAAATCCATTCACTGGTGGGATGCACAAAGGTGAGCTGGTAAAATGCCATGTGCCGCCTCCATATTGCAATGGGAAGACTATTTTGGCTGGACATGCTGCACTAAACGTGCCTTTATTCCTTCTGTTTCACTTTCAGTCTTTTTTTATTTGACTATCAATTCATTAGACTGTTACTGTATCTCTGCTGATGTGCCCTTAGGCATTCTTTTACTTTAAGTTTAACCATAAATGTTAAAATATGAATGCTACATTAGCTTTCCTAAACAAAAACTTGTAATCAGTGTGGAAGCTCTACGACAGCTAACCAGCATGAACTAATAGTTTGTTGACAAAATGCGAGGTTAACACAACATTCACATATTTTTACTGGGTGTAAAGAATACTTGCATTGCTTTTCAGCTATGTCTCTGGTAAATATAAGACAAATGTAAGTCCCGGACACTTTGGTCTTGAAATGTTCAAAGATAATCATCATGTTGTTGCTAACATTTTGGTTATTGCATGCTATAGGTAGAAAGAAGCTTGATGACATTAGGAAGATTAATAACCAAAAGAGTGTTGCTGTGGAGTGTAAAGCTAAAAACATAAGCTGAGAGATGTATAAATAATATAGTCTAACAGTATTTATTAGTTCAGCTTTAAAAACTGTTCACCATGTTACTGAGCTACTTATGGTTGCTTGGTGTTGTACTAGCGATCTTTGCTTTTGGAGCTCTTGGTAGCAAGTGCACTGCACCTTTCTTTACAAACGTGCCCAACAAATTCTGTAACTAAACTTTAAATAAGTGTCCTTTTTCACAGAAAACAAACTGACACGTCACACCAGGAAAAGCAAAGCTTTCAACGATAAAATTAACAATGGCTTTTGTTTTACTCTCCTTACGCTATGCATGCTGCCTCACTGTTGCATGGGCTTACATGGGACACTTGAATTGAGCAGAATATTTGTAACACCTGTACTTTTACTGTGGCTGGTCTGAATGTCTGCTGTGGAAAAATGGTCACTGCACAGTTTCGCTTTTGCTGCTAGAGTGCAGAGTCCCTGCATTAGCATTAGCAGTGTGGCTGAATAAGTAATGGTAATGTAATATTCCAGCATCCTCTGACCTGAATAAGAACATTTATACACTGGTACTGAGCCCCAGGATGACTGCCAGGGGCAAGAGAGACTGAAAGAAAGAGCAGGAGAGGTGAGGGGGGGGGAGGGGGGCGGATTGTGGACATGGTTTGTGGCATTTGGCTTTTTGCTCTCAATGATGGATTTGGTCCAAACCCTTGAGACACACAAATGAACTGTGACACCTATGACAGCTGGAGATGATGCCCACTGCCCTGCCAGTACACACACACACACACACACACACACACACACACACACACACACACTAAAACCCACTATATTTTATCTCTGGACAGCTGTTTCCAATTTCTAAGACTAATTCAAAGCCTCGAGTTTAACTTGGCAATGTGACAGTGGAATTTTTAATGTTTCTAATGTTTATCTTTATTTAGTAGCAATATAACTAGATGTCAGAGATCCACTGAGGGCTTATATTGTATGTGAATTATTATTTGTGATTGCAGTTGTATAGAGTTATTACTGTGTTGTCATATTCACAGACAGATGGTGTCTTTGATTTCATTAATGTGAAAGTTTCCTTTAGCTTCCACTTTTTGACATTTATAAATCAAAGTCAAATTTGTTTGATTTTTTTATATTTGTAAGGGGAAAAAAACATAATCACATAAAATCAGTCAAAGGGGGATTGAGTTTACGTGATTATATAGATAAAGGGAGAAATATTAAAAAAACAATTCAGCAAATGAAGATTTAAACAGGGTATCTCAGTTTTGAGGACTGGGTTCCAGTTTCACACGTCGAGATTGAGGGCTGTACAGAAAAAGTGCACACGTCAAACACTTGCCTTTTTCACAAGTGCACCAAATATTTACCTTTATTGGAATGAGTTTAATTAGTGAACGTGGCGCCATATTATTATCTGCATTTATTCCTGATGCCATTTTTGTTTACTAACCAAAGAATTCAACACACCCAAACACCACACGAGGGTTAACAGCACTTAATTGAATTAAATTATGACTAAATTTTTCAAGCCTCTTGGAATAGCAGGAGGAGGAAATCCTTTATCTCTGTGGTGAGTGCTTTGTTAAAACGTAATTTCTTTTTATAAGACTAGCTGTCCCCCAGTGCTGTCCCTCAGTAACTTATCTACACCCTGCTGTATCTCTCGACTGGGTTATTTGGTGCAGGAATTGATTGTTTGTGTGTGTGTACAATAAATCTGTGCTACCTGCGCATTTGATATGCTTATTTTGCTCCATTTCTTTTGGCCTTGTGCATAAAGGACCATATTAGCTGAGTGTTTGTATGCACACAGGGGGAACATTATGACTACAAAATCTTGTTAGAGTATTGCCCACCATATGTTGTAATAATCTTGTTTTTCTCTAAGTCACTTTAATCCTCTTTATGTACTGTAACACATTTCTTCAGGTCGAAAATAATGAAAGGTTTAATCTACATTATGTCCTTTTTTCCAGGATAAATGGGCAATCATATTATCACTGTCAAAATTAATTAAGTTGTTCATTTAAAAGATGTTCAGTGGGTGCTTTGGGTTGAAAATAAATTGAATCAGACATTCTTAACTGGATTTGAGGATGTAAGGACATAACCTACTGTATAAGCAATTAGTTACAGTGTGTCAGTTAAATATAGTGAGGACTGGATCCATGTAACTATACTATAGGAAGAAGTGATGCTGCATCTGTAATGATATTTTTTTCTTGGTGCTGTTGTACCTCTAACCTCATGCTCTAGCTCTGGCTCCTTCCCCACCCGAGGTCCCTGGGTCCCTCGCCCAGGTACCAATTTTCCCTGGGAGACCCTACCAGGGGGCAAAAGTCCCCCGACAACATAGCCCCTGGGATCCCTGGGACACACAAACCCCTCCACCACAATAAGGTAGCGATTCACGGAGCGGTCATATCAAGTCATGAAAATATATATAAAAGAGAGTGAGTTGGTCACTTGTGGAGTTTGCTATCAGAATGAAGGAGAAATTGGAGTGCAGAATCACCCTGTGCTCATGCAAATTGCTAATTGAAATTCGGTTAGCTTGTCCTGTGTGTGATTGGTTGTTGTCACTATGACAGACCAAAACCATTCCTCGCAGAAGCATCAGGCAGCCTACCATGAAAGGTTGAATTCTCCCTAACGTGGCTGCTGAATGTGACAATAAGTAAGAAGATTAGGGCCACTGGAAAAGAAAAGTGGGCATATCTTTTTTTTTCTTTTCCAGAATTCTGACTTTAATCTCAGAATTCTGGAAAAAAAGAAAAGAAAAAAGAAGTGCCCACTTTTTTCCCCCACTGGCCCTAATCCTTTTCCATATGACAGAAGCTGCAGCATGTGTGAAATGTTTAAATTGTGTAAAGTCATAATGTCTCTAAGGTACCACTAATAAATAAAGGCACCTTATACAGTTGCTCAAATTTGACGAGGTTATAAATCATAAGAATTAATAACGACAATATTCCATTAATACAATTTGGACATTTAAAAATGGTGGTCATATAAAAACAGGTATGCTATCAGTACATCTGTTAGCCCTCTGAGCTGTAAGTCATCATTGGTGTCAACCTCACTAAACCAAATTCTAAACCCAGACAATCAGAAAAGGTAATTTTGTTTTTACTTGCTATTCCCAAGCATTAGCAATTAGAAAAGAACACCATCATTCAAAATCAAATAATTATGTAATCATTAACATTTATTTTTTCCACTGAGTCTGTTTTGCCACTTCTGAGTTACAGATGCATTATAATATATGTTACAGGCCCCAGGAGTGGTGCCACAATAACAAAGATGAAATTCCTGCAAATACAGGTAAAGTTCAGGAGCAATGAAGACACACACTGCGCTCAGTTTGCCTTCCAGATTGCATCTGAGTAGTGGGCAGAAGTCCACTCCCCTAAAGCAACCCGGTCTTTAAGTGAAGTGTATGAACCCTTCTTCCGGGTCCAAACTACTCTGCGTTTATAAAGGCTGTTGCATTTTTAACATGTTATAATGCTTTGTATCTTGTTCTATTTAATCTGAACCAGCCCCTAAAAAAAGGCAGTGATCACTGTCGGCCTCTCTCAATTTTTATTACCACTGTTCATTTTAAAGCTCAGTTCAACCTTACGATGTAACTACAGCCCAGCCCATGCAGCAGTAAATTAATGACTAACTTCATATTGTGGATGGATTATCTTAGTTGTTCTCCTGACTGAATTTTGGTCCTGCTATGCAATTGCATTTCTCCCTAACCGTCGGAAACCCTCACTTTAACTTTTATTGAGTGGAAAAAAGTTGGCATTCATCTTCCAGCTTCATTGTGCTAATGTGTTTATACACTGCTAAAAAAATAAAGGGAACACAAAATAAGACATCCCAGATCTGAATGAATGAAATATTCTTATTAAATACTTTGTTCTTTACATAGTTGAATGTGCTGACAACAAAATCACACAAAAATTTTCAATGGAAATCAAATTTAGCAACCCATGGAGGTCTGGATTTGGAGTCACACTCAAAATTAAAGTGGAAAAACACACTACAGGCTGGTCCAACTTTGATGTAATGTCCTTAAAACAAGTCAAAATGAGGCTCAGTAGTGTGTGTGGCCTCCACGTGCCTGTATGACCTCCCTACAACGCCTGGGCATGCTCCTGATGAGGTGGCGGATGGTCTCCTGAGGGATCTCCTCCCAGACCTGGATTAAAGCATCCGTCAACTCCTGGACA